>PISX010028279.1:0-21855 GCA_004024625.1 Mellivora capensis
TGTAATCAATAAAGAATTACTCATAGGAGATCATCGTTTTAGACTTAAATAGAGGTGGCTTGGCTGTTACACAGAGGCTATTAGGAGGCAGTAATGAGTTCAGTTTGATTTTTTATTTCCAGCCTAGAATGCTGGCCTCTGTTCTTTTTCACCTTCTAGAGTTGGGGAAGAGATATCAAGATTAGCTACCTGAGACTGAATTTAGCCTCTCAAAGGTGAACTTGGGGAAGCTGAAAGGGCAGTGAGAGGAACTGGAGAGTGAGCCAAGATTGGGTCACCTCTGCTTGCCCTCAGGAGTTTGGTGGTCAGAAATTAACCAGGACTCCTCACCTGGCAGCAAGAGCTCTCATCTGCCATGGCCATTTCCTGAACTTTGGGCCTAGCATAATTCTTACAGGACAGAGGGGAGAACTTTGCATTTGCTAAGTCCAGTCAACTGTTTCTTTCCCAGGCTCGACAAGAGGCTAACAAACAATGGCATTTTATTGTTACAGTTTTAATAAACAGTATTAATAACCACCACCACTAATTATTGAACAGTTTCTATTAATCAGGCAGGCACTTTATGAGTATATCTCTAATCATTAGAGTGTGGTAAGTGTTGTGTTCATTTCCTACCTACAGAAGGGGAAACCTGCTGCCAGGGATGTTAAAAAACTCAAGTGTACTCAACCATTGATATTCAAACCCAGGAAGCACCTGCCCCTTATGCTATTCCCCTCCTGCCTCTTACAATAAATCAAGCAGGTCTAGTAATGCTTCCAAAGGTCATGAAGTCTGGGTACTGCCTCTGGGTAAGGCTAAGCATTATTGTCATAAGGTGCACTGTTCTGCATCCGATGAGCAGAAAATTTAGATATTCATGAAGAATATTATAGGGTTTTCTGTTTTCAGGAATAAGATGTCCCTCTTATGGCCAGCCCAAACATCTAAGTCCATTTTCTTTGATTACATTCTCAGTGGGTGTGGAAAATCCATTCATGCTGCCCTTCAGGGAAAACTGAGAAGACAGCAATGCAGGCAGTGTAATGGACAGGCTCATCAAGGTTCTCTCTTCCTTAAGGCATCCTTTCATCACTTATTCATTCGTTTGTTCATTCTCTCATTCTATAAGCACTTATTATCTCTCATGCTTGCTTCGGGTCTTATGTCTATTCTTAATCTGATCATCATCTACAAGTCTTAACGAATTTTTATATAAAGTTAATATAAATCTGTAAAATAAGATAACAAAGTGAACTCTGTGCTCAAAAGAAATTCAAAATTCTCAGGAAAAGCCTCCTTTCTGTAACCTGGGGAACTCCCATGTGTACATGAGGGCTAAACCAGCCATGGCTGGAGCAAGTGAGATGTGTGGTTCCTAAGCAGAAAGGCCAACAGGTACATGAAAAAGTGCACAACATCTCTAATCATCAGGGAAATGCAAATCACAACCACAAGGAGATATCACCTCACACCTGTTAGAATGTGAATCACCAAAAGGACAAAAGACAGCAGCGTTGGTGAGGGTATGCCCTGTTGGTATGAATGTAAGTGGGTACAGTCTTTATGGGAAATTGTATGGAGGTTCCTTAAAAAACTAAAAATATCACTACCATATGATCCAGCAATCCCACTTCTGTATATTTATCCAAAGGAAATGAAATCTGGATCTTGTAGAGATATCTACACTCTCCTGTTCTTTGCTGCATTATTCACAAGAGCTAAGATATGGAAACAATCTGTGTCCACTGATGAGTGAATGGATAAAAAAAGATGATATACATCTGTATCTATTATATATATACTTGTATTTTACATAACATATAAGATACTTTATATTATATAATATAGAAAATATTATAATGATATGAAATATATTTATTTTATATGTATTTTCTCTGTACATATTTTGTATATGTATACATATGTGTGTGTATATGAAATATTATTCAGCCTTAGAAAAGAAGGAAATCTTGTCATTTGTGACAACATGGATTAACCTGGAGGACATTATACTAAGTGAAATAAATGCAACAGAGAAAGACAACTATTGCATGATGCCAGTTATATGTAGACTCTAAAAATGTCAAACACCTAAAGCAGAGAGTGGTAACACCACAGGTGGAAGGTGGGGAAAATGGAAGATGCTAGTGAAAACGTAGAAAATTTCAGGTATGCAGAATGAATAAGTTCTGGAAATCTAATGCACATCATGGTGACTAGTTAACAATAGTGTATTGTATACCTGAAATTTGCTGAGATCTTAACTGTTCTCACCAAAAACCAAAAACGAAAAACCAAAACCCAAACTCCAAAACCAAACACACACAAAAGATGGCTATGTGGGGTGATGAATAGGTTAATTAGCTTCATTGTGGTATTCTTGCACATGCAATGTGGAAGAAAGGACCTTTTTTCTTTTTAAGTAAGCTCCATGCCCAGCACAGAACCCAAGGGGCCCAAACTCATGAAAATGAGATCAAGATCTGAGATGAGATCAAGAGTCAGATTCTCAACTGACTGAGCCACCCAGGTGCCCCAGGAAAGGACTTTTTATTAAAAAAAAAAAAAAAAAAAGTATATGTGTGTGTGTGTGTGTGTGTGTGCAATTTTCAGGTAATCGAATTAGATTTTTTTTCTGTTATAGGCAAACCAGAATAGAATCAGTAGTGTGAACCAGTTTATCCTGGCTCCGGAGAGCTGATGGATAAATTATGAAATACTTTGTGAACCACCGATAGCCTGAAATTGGTTATGTTAGAAGTACCACAGAAGGGACGCCTGGGTGGCTCAGTTGGTTAAGCAGCTGCCTTCGGCTCAGGTCATGATCCCAGCATCCTGGGATTGAGTCCCACATCGGGCTCCTTGCTCAGCAGGGAGCCTGCTTCTCCCTCTGCCTCTGCCTGTGCTCTCTCTCTCTCTCTCTCTCTCTCTGACAAATAAATAAATTAAAAAAAAAAAAGAAGTACCACAGAAATGGGCAGATGAAAAAATCAGAACTTCAGCCTCCCCATCCTTCCCTCACCCCCACCCCGGAAAGCCCATCTTTATTTACCAGAAACCAATGAGAATAGTCCAGATGACATTCATAGTGCAAACTTTGATAGTATTTTTTTTCTTTTTTGGAATGCAAGCACCTGACTTAGGCTTTGATTGTCAAGGCATCCATTTCAAAGAGGCACCCACTTCCCAGAAGGCTGCACGGCCTGGCAAAGCATCAGGCTACCTCCCAGGACTATGGCTCCTTCACTTTAGACATATTGGTTGATTTTGATGACTGACCATTTTGGCCGCTTGTCTTTTCTCTTTCCTGTGCTCTCAGTTTTTGCTCTTATGTTTTAACCTCACCAATAAAGAGTGAGTCTGTGAAACTCTAGGCCCCCACCCTCAATCCCAAAAAGGCAGAACTCCTGGCTTGCATGTTCCCTCTCTCTACCCATGATATTGCTGTGTGGTCCCAGACATGTTGTGTGATTTCCAGGTCTTGTAAGTAATATACCTCTATTTTTTTTTTTCCTCCCAAAGCTTCCTGATAGCGGTTGCTGAAGGGCATCTTGCCCTCATGGGCCAGTCCAACCACAACGCTTTCTCTCTCTGTCTAGCAAATGAATAAAATCTTAATTAAAAAAAAAAGTATTTCCCAGTGCTCCATAACTCCTTGGGAAATGTCAAGCAGGTTTTGCTCAAGAATACATCAAATGTGGAGGGGCCCTTTGGCTAGGTCATTTGGGGGATCCTTTGATCACAATACAATGTACATCGAAGACTTTAAGAGACTGTCAAAAGTTTGCACATGCACTGTCAAATATAAAGCCAAAGAACATAGGTGTATTAGCTATACTGCCTCCAGCCCATCGTTAATCTGAATTCTCTTGAGCCCTGGGGAGTGTTGATCCCTGAGTGTCTGAGACTGAGAAGAGAAGACCCTTATATACAGTCTGCCGCCAAGTCTGTGGGTGGGGAGGATCAAGCTGAAAATAGGTCTCTCTCTGGCTCCCTCCAATACCATCGCTCTCTTCTACCCCAAGGACTAGAAATCACAGGCTCACAGTGAAATGCAATTATAACTTACCTTTGGCTTATTTGAGATGAAAAAGGGTAAAGATTCCTGTAACGATCTGTGAAAAGATCCATATAAAAAAGAATAAGTAAGTTCCTTAAATATGTGTTTTTGGGATATTTGCAGTTGCGCTTATTTTCCTCAGGACGACTGTAATCACAATGTTAGATGACAATTACTGAGCACTTAGAATATACCTGAGTCACTGCACATATTAATGAATGTGATTTATCTGATCTATAGGTAGATCTGATATATACATCTGATATTATAGATAATCTGCCCAAATTTCATTCAAGGATGTGGCATCTTTGCCTAAGAAAAACAGTTTCTAAAACGAATAAACAAACCATTGCTGGAGTTAGCAAGATCATTTGGTGATTTTCCTCTTGGGTCTTCTATATGGGCGTCCTGTGGTCTCTCAGCTTCTGCTGGTGAGGTTTCCCTCATTAAAGCAACTTTGGTCAGTGGTGTCCTAACCAGAACCGCCGTCTGCTGGGTCCACTGATTACATCTCCTTCTTTACTCCATATCTGTCTCCAGTGGGCTACAGCTATTAGCTGGCACCCTTTAAGAGTCTTTGAGAGTTCTATCAGTGAAGTCTGTTCCCCTTGCTGTAGGATGCTAGTCCTCCCTTGGGGAGTCTTCAATGCTGGCATCACTGTGTGCATGTGTTGGTGGCCCAGCCCTGAAGTTCAGAACACCACAATCAAGACATTGGCAGCCAGCCACTCCCTTATACTCCACTTTTTTTTGAAATGCCAGAGGGTCTGTGTCACTCTCTCAGACTCAAGGCATCTTCAGTTCACCCCAAGCCTGTATTTTCCAGTCTCCCTACAGTTGTGTCCCTTCTCCTTCAAAGCAGTGGTCCCTTTGATCAAGGTCTGGAAGAAGAAGATGGCATTTGACACATCTGTGCAACAGTCAGGTCCACAGTGACCTTTCCAGAAGTAACCCACTTTGTTTGAGGACATTCCTAACTCTTGAAAATGGCGAAGTTCCTGTTTCTTCTGCCCATGGATTCTAGGTCCATCCTTTGAAGCTCTGCAGAAGCAGCATTATGTACTCTCCCCACCAGAGTCATGCACAGACAGAACATAACCATTCTGCCCCCAGGTGGTACAGCTTGCTTCCTAAGGGAAGCTGTATTTTCAGCGATAACCTGTAGTGAGCATTGTCTATGAAAGCCGAGTAGAACAGATGTTGGGAAATGGGAACACGTCAGAATTTTCCCCTAGCCTCACTCTCCTGAGGGGCCTTTGGGTACTCCATGGGTCAGACCACCTGATATCCTGGGAACCCGCATAGACACCTGTCCTGCACTCTTCCATTGTCCAGCTAATTGTTTGGGGCCCTTCTAATGCCTCTTTTTCATGTCTTATTTGCCCAAAGTATTTTATAACCTTGATTGGGGAGCTAGATTTTTTTTCTGTAGTATGTTGGATTTAAGTCAGCTTAGGATCCTTAAATGGGATGAAGCCTTGAAGTCTGGGATGGAGCGCCAAAACTGGAGGTGCCATCTGCCAGAAGGATTATAAAGAATATAGAGCTCTGAGGAAGATGATACAGAGTGTCTCTGCAGGTTGGGGAGAAAGGGTTTCTGTGATATATAAACCTTCATCAATACCATACTTCTTTATGAGCTCAAGCAGGTGCCCTTCTTTCTCCTACGACGTCTCTTGATTCTAAACAGATATTTTTCAAGTTATTATAAACTTTGTTGGGCTTTTTTTTTGGAGGTGGTTGCCTTGTACATTTAAGTATATTTAGCATTAAGTAGTTTTGATTAATCAATTAAGCAGTTATGATTTCAAAATGTTACAGGGTTCTAAAAGTTGTATAATGCAGGCATTTAGGGCTTTTGCAATATTCACATAGATGTCCTCCTCTCTTTGGTAGGGTGACAAGTTGGAGAATCAAGGAATATAGAGTTAAAAAGGTAACTAAAAATGGTTATTGCCAAGGGATTAGAGCATAAAGGTACTAAAAAGGAGGTCAGAGGAGTTAATACTTCTTTTTGAACTGAGCAGGGAAAGCTTTCTGAAGGAAATGGCACCCGGAGTACTGACAGGTTTGCTTGAAGCAATGGATGGAGAGTGGTTGTTAGGGATTCAGAAGACAGGAACCAAGGAGACAAAATCAAAAGGAGAGTGTGGAAGGCAGAACAATGGCCCCACAAATCCTGGTCCTAATTTGAGGATTAGATTGCTAACCCTAAGAACCTGTGAAAATGTTATGTTATAAGGCAAAAGGGACTTTGCAGATATAGTTAAAGTTAGGTGTCTTGAGATGGGGAGATTATCCTAGATTGTTCAGGTAGACCCAATCTAGACACATGATTCCTTAAAAGCAGAGGAGCCTTCCCAGTTGTGGTCATAAAGAAATGTGATGACAGAGGAAGGGTCAGAGAGGCAGTGTTGCTAATTTTGAAGATGGAGGGAGGGCCCATAAGCCAAGGAATGTGGGTGGCTTCTAGAAACTGGAAAAGGCAAGAAAATGGATTTTCCTCTGGATCTTGCAGAAGGGAAGACAACCCTGTCAACCCCTTGATTTTAGCCCTGTGAGACCCATGTTGGACTTCTGACCCCCAAGATAAACAGATAATAGCTGTGTGTTGTTTTAAGTCGCTAAGTTCATGGTAACTTGTTATGATAGCAATAGAGAACAAAGACAATTGATATTAAAAGTGTGTGAGTGGATGTCCCTGGCCAGAATTTAGGGAACATGAAGATAAAGAATTGGAATGGAGGTCTGATAAGAAGGATGGCAAGGTTTTGGTGTCTTTTGTAATATTCTTATAGAACCAATTAGCAATTCTGAACCATTGATTAACATGGATTCTGAAATATACATGTGTTAGAGCTTCTCAGAAACTATCTTTCATATTTTGTAGCTCAATGGTTACAGAACAAAGAAAGCAAAATCCCCATTAAAACAAGATCTTAACATACAACACCTAGACTTGGCCAGAGGCTATATGTCGCAATCTCCCATACAACAAAATTTTATGGTAAAGGATTTGGAACCTCTTGGCATCTGATGAAAGACTTAAGACATAGAATCTGTTCAACACTACCCTCTGCTAATTTTCCAGATTAGATTAGATATGTATATTTCAGACATGGGTATATTTGATTTACCATTCTGCATTTGAAAATTGTTTCTGTCCTTTCTCAAATGGCTAGGGAAATCAGTGAAATGGCAAAGGAGATGGACCCAGTGCTGTTAGGTGACTTGCCTCAGGTCACAAAACCTTTAAATGAGAGCTGGTTCTTGGACTCCAGTTATTTTACAGGAGTACTGCCAGGTTCCAGGGAGGACACTGGCTGTTCTTTGGGCTATAGGAATAGTAACTCTCAGCCAAATCACTAGGTCTCCTGCTGCCAGGTTCTGTGAGATATGACCAATGGGACAGGAGACTTTCCTTTCTAGCTGGTGTTCACAGGCAGGCAGCACTATGGCCTCTTTCCATGATGCCAGAACCCATCTGAAGGCCATTCCCACCCAGATGTAAGAGGACAGCTTTGTGGGATCTTATGAGGAAACAGCAATTCCCAACATTCTTTGTAGTGATACCTTGAGAAATGAATAAATTCGCAGTATGGTTTCTACCATATGATATGTTGCCTAGATGTGTCCCATTCCCAAAACATACTTCTTCCTTCCCCTTTATAATATAATGGGTTCCTTTGGCACAGAGTATCTGGTGGTTGGTGGGAGGCTGGGGAGGAAAGAGATGGTATGCTGTCTGTGTTCAAGGGTGTGGGCCAGAGTTTTGTTGAATGGGTTCAAGTTATGATTCCATACACCTCTTTGTCCCTTTCTTCTCACAGGTAAGAAGACTGTTTTTAAAGTGAGCAAAAAAGAGAGGCTTTTGTTATATATGAAACTGAGTTGACAACATGAAGTGTCATGCTTTTGAAGGGAAAGTACTGTTTGTGGGGGGGAAGTAGTTATCACAGTTGCTTAGACCCTACTAAAAATAAATCTGTTGGTATATGAAACATAGTAAGGACATATTGTCACATAGCAAGGATCTGGGTGCTACTGGCTATGAAGTTGAGGCTCATAGATATATAAAGGGAGAAACTGTTTCCTATTGTCTTGGTGATACAGGTGTACTGAGTATTATTTCTTTCTGTTTAGACTCTACATGTGTTTTGATTAGCTTTGGCTGTGTAACAAACTACCTCTGAACTTAACGGCCTAAAAAGAATTTTATTCAGGTCATGATTCTTTGGCTTGTCTGGATGGTTTCATCAATATTTGCTGGGATCTTTTATGTATTTGTGGCTGGCTTGGAGGTGGATGGTTGAGGATGGCCTCACTTATGTGTCTGGAGATCAACAGGCTTTTCAGTCTTGCAACTCAGATGGCACACCTCATCTCTATTCCATGTCTTCTATCCCGGGCTTCTTCACACAGTGGCTCAGTTCTAAAGGCAGCCAGAGGGCAAGACTCCAGCCTGCATATCTGTCACAAGTCTCTCTTGTGTCATGTGCACCGATGTCCATTGGTTAAGCCAGGTCATGTGGCCAAGTTCAGATTCAAGAGGAAGGGAGATGGACCCCATATCTTGATGTGAGGAGTTTCAAAGTCACATTACAGAGAAACATGGAAATAAGAGTGGAGAGAATTTGTGGCCATCTCTGCAATCCACTGCAGCATGCAATATTGCCATAAGGTCAGGCATCTCATTTCACAAGAAAGACTGTGCTAGTCAATAATCCCTTCCTCTCATTAAATTTGCTTCCCATATCTGAGATCTTAACCTAAAGGTAGTGAATTTAGTATTGTATATAAGAACCATTAAAATATTCAAAACCTGCCCCAGAAATTCTCTTCTTAAAACCTTCTTTAATAATTCTAAATATGGACAGCTGAATGCATGATGAGATTCCTCAAGTTTATTTATAGGAATGCAAATTGTAAATAATTTAATCACCAACAGAAAAGGAGTGGTTAATAGTATATCCACTTGAGGGAATATTATAAAAAGTAAAATTATGTTTATGTGTATAATAATAGTAAGAATTCTATTATAATGATAATTTTAAAATAGAATACTAAATACTGACAGAAAACAAAACAAAAAACCCAGACATGTATAGAAAAGCTTGATGCATGTGTTATTATTTTAGGGATAGTGGGATTATCAGTGAGCGGCTTTTACTTCAGCCATTTTCTTTCCCTTTTTTTAAATAATCATGCTTGCTTTTATAAGTGGAAATAATATTTTTATTAAAAATGTTTTAAAAATAGGAAGAATAAAATTCTCTCTGGAATTATTCCTTATTCTTTTACTCTGGAAAAATCACTAGCAATGTTATATGCCTTTTCTGGGGTGGTTACATATTGACTGATGGTTTTGTCATCTTCTTGGTGGTTGGTTAGGATGCGATTTCTTTTCTTCTGGGCCAAGGATTGTGCTATCATGTGACCAAGAACGCAAACAAGATGATCCTTCTTTCTATGTTAGCTTTGTTGTTTTTTCCCTTTGTGAATTGCCTGCTCATTCTAGAACATGCCAAGTATTTAAAGCGTCTGAGGAGCTCTGGAAACGCAATGGAAGGAGGAATCCCTGTTCAATTCATCTGACTTTGACAAACAGCCACAAAGAATTTCCTACAGACCAGGCTCAGCCGTGACTAAGTCTGTACAAGGATGGTTTCCAGGGGTTAACATGTAGTCAGGAGGCATGTGTGTTGACTCCTAGCTCCGTGGCAAGGCAGAGAGTGAGCCTCATAGGAGAGGGAGAGAGGAGTTTTAGTTAAGGGTTGGGGAAATGGAAAATCCTTCTAGAGGGTAAAGCACAGAACTAACCCCAAGATCAATCCAACCCTAGTAGATGGCCAGGCATGTGGGAAACTGGGAGAGGCTAAGACCAAAATCGAGAAGGTCTTAAGTGGCCATTGGGGAGTCTGCACTTTATTTACAGGTGCTGGAGAATGATTTTTGAAGCAGAGATGAACAAAGTTATATCTACTCTTTGGAAGTAAACTAGAGTAGAGATTGCAGACTGGTGACCCACAGATGGGATAGGGCCAGCCTCGGGAAGGGTTGGTTTGCTTTGAAGATATTTTGTTTTTAATATTTTTCTTAATGATAGATAACATTACAAAAATTATTCAGACTTTGAAATATTATTTAAGAGAAAAAGGGGAGAAGAAGAGATGCATGAGTGCTAGGCCACAATATTCTAGTTTTCTACAACTTTGCTCCTTCCTTTTGTGCATTTTGTCACTTCCCTCACCCCCAGAGCCCTGTGGCTGATGACACTAGCTGGGCGAGCTGTGGAGGAGCTATGGCTGTGCTGTCCAATGTGGTAGCCATGGACACAGGCAGCTATTTATATTTAAATTAAATTAATAAAACTCAATTTGCTATCATAGGAGCCACATTCCTAGTTCTCCCTCATCATGTGGCTTGGTTTCATGTTGGATGGCACAGACAGAGAATGTTTCCAACATTCTGGGACGTTCTACTGGACAGCACTGCTATTGAGGTCCATTCCCAGGCTGCTGCAGTGGGCCAGAGAAGAAAAAAGAAAGCCCCTAAACTGGAACTGGAGTGTGACCTCTTTCCTCTTTAGAGCATGATTTGCATTGGCTTTTCACACGATTAGAATGAAGTCTGGTGTTGAACTCTCATTTTGATGAGTGAAAGTATATTTTTGCTGCTTGTAGGACCATGTTTGGCAACTGTTTCAGGAGTATGTACCCGTGTATTTAATGATACTGGTAATTTTCACCGTAAGGTGGTTTCTTGGAAATGCTTATTCTTTGGTGTCTGAGAAACCTGAAGAGCTAGGTGCTATAACAGCTCATGAAAGCGCCAAGTGAGAAACATTTTGAGTGCCCTAGAGGAATGGTCCTCCAGATATTTGAAGCATTGTTTTTCACAAAAACATACCCATTTGTGACCTCCATCTGTGATGACTATGGGCAAAGAGAACTTGCTGGGAATGACAAGAGTGGTTCTGCTCAATTTATCATCCCAGGTCCTGATTCCACCCAGCAGGCTTCTGTGAAACTCAAGGACTTGAGAAGACAGGATTCATGGCCATGTGGATGTGGGTCCTCAATCCTCACAGACATATCAGTCCTGGCAGAAGTACGGAGCTGTGTGCTGGATGTTAGATGGACAGAGGGATGCCTTTGAGAAACACTGACTTCTAAGACAGGAGAGCTAGCAATTAATTATGATTCTTCTAGGGGATTTAGAAGTCATCCATCCATTCAACTCTTGGCAAGTCCAGTGGTATCCTCATATGAACCTTTCTAAAGAAAAATATGCAAGGAGTCAGTCACCTTTCTAAGTCTTTTTTGTTAGAGAATAACGAACTCCATTCTTTGGCCCAGTGAACCTTCTTTCAGTGGATAAAATAATTATTGTCTTTGCACAAATAATAACCATCACAAAAGCTTGCGAATCTTTACTCCTTTTGAAGAAAATAACTCTATTTTCCCAACTGTTTTGCACATCTTGTTCTTTCTTCATTAGAAAAAAGTCCTTAGAGACATTGTCTTCTTATGGATTATTGATTCTCCCTCATTCTTAAATCCATTTGGGGATATGGTACTTAGCAACATAATTTAAAATGTTTAATAATAAATGTTTTATTGAAATATAATATGATTACAGCAAAGTGCACAAATGCTAAATGTTTGGCACAATTAATCATTACAAAATGATGAGACTTGAATATATGACACCCAGGTCCAGACAAAGAACATTATCAGCACTGCAGAGGCCCCCTCATACCCTGTCCCATCACTTTCTCTTCCTCCTTTCTCCCAGAAGGTAACTTTTATCCAGAATTATAACATCACAGTTAGTTTTCCCTGTTTAATCACATATCAAATATCATACAGTATATGCTCTTTTGTGTTGGCTTTTTTTGGTATACATTATGTTTGTGAGAGTCATGCTATTGATTTAGGTCATTTTAATTGCTACATGGTATTTTATTGCATGAATATATCATTATTACTTATCCATTTCCCTGCTAACAGACATTTGCTTTGTTATCAGGTTGGTGCTACTACAATTAATGCTGCTGTGAGTACTCTTTATATTTTTTAGGCACATGGAATTGCTGGGTCATAGGGTAAATATATGTTCAACTTTAATGGATACTTCTAATAATATTCCAAAGTGGGTGGTGTTCCAGTTTACTCTCTCACTGATTTTTATTGTTCTATATCCTTCCCAACACTTGGTATTATCAGTCTTTAAATTTTTTTTCTTACTAATTTATTTATTTATTATTATTATTTTTTAATTTTTATTTTTTATAAACAAATTTTTATCCCCAGGGGTACATGTCTGTGAATCGCCAGGTTTACACACTTCACAGCACTAACCATCATTCTGGGGATGCCTGCGTGGTTCAGCCAGTTAAGCGTCTGCTTTTGGCTCAGGTCATGATCCTAGGTCCTGGGATCAAGTCCCACATTGGGCTTCTTGTTCAGCAGGGAGCCTGCTTCTTCCTCTGCTTGCCTCTCCCCCTGCTTCTATGCTCTTTCTTTCTCTCTGACAGATAAATAAATAAAATCTTTAAAACAATTTTTTAACCATTCTGGAATGTGTGTAGTGATACTGTTTTGTGGTTTTGGTTTGCAGTCTCTTGTTGGTTAATGAGGTTAACATGTATTTACTGATTGTTTGCAGATCCTCATAAATGCAGATATTTTGCCCATTTTCCCATGGAGTTTTCTGTTTTTTACTTAATGATTTGTAGGAGCTCTTTACATAGTTCGAATACAAGTTCCTTATCAGTTCTGTGTGTCCAAAATATCTTCTTCCAGTCTATGATTTTCACTCTCTTAATGATGTCTTTGATAAACAGAAGTTCCTAATTTTAATATAGCCAACTTGACAACTTTTCCTCTTAAGATTAGTGCTTTTTGTGCATCCTTAAAACAATTTTGGCCTACTCTAGGGTTGTTAAGATATTCTTTATGTGTTTTTGAGAAGTTTTATTACTGTACTTTTCTTGTTTAGATCTGCAATCCATGTGGCATTGATTAATTGATTCACTGTTTCCATATGGACATATTTCATATAAAAGCCTTATTTTCTTCCATGTGGATAATTGGTTGATCCAGTCTCATTTAATGAAAAGTCCATTGTTTTTTACTGCTTGTGCTGCAACTTTTGTCATAAATCAAGTGTCAATCTATGCATGGACATACCTGTATTCCGCTCCATTGCTCAGTCTACTCTTGTTTCCTTATTTACTATAAGCTCTTAATAATTTTTGATATCTGGGAGGCTAAACCATCCAACATTATTCCTCTTGTTCAATATTGGTTTGGCTTTTGGGTCCTTTATATTTATTTATAATTATAATTATTTATAATTTTATATAGTTATATAAAATATAATTATATTGATACAATTATTTAATTATAATTATATATTATATAATTTTTTTCTGTAAAATTGCACTATATGGAAACTAGGGTGGTTATAAAGATCCAATGAAAGAAAAGGTTTGCTGTTAAAAGAGCAAATGTGCCAGCCTATTATTTTTTTTCTTTAAAGATTTTATTTATTTATTTGACAGGCAGAGATTACAAGTAGGCAGAGAGGCAGGTAGAGAGAGAGAGGAGGAAGCAGGCTCCCTGCTGAGCAGAGAGCCCGATGTGGGGCTCGATCCCAGGACCCTGGGATCATGACCTGAGCGGAAGGCAGAGGCTTTAACCCACTGAGCCACCCAGGCGCCCCGTGCCAGCCTATTATTATACGTATACTCCTGTCATAAGAAATCTCTTTAGTCTTTCTCTAACCCTTTGTATGAGAATACTAGACATTTATTTTTGAAAGAATTCTGGGTTTTTCAGGGGCTATTCCCTGAGTCTTCTCAGGACAATCTTTAGACATTCCATGGCTCTATAGCAGAGTGGTCTTTTCCTCTCTCCTTCCATCCCAGGGACATTATTTATTATATAAATTTATTTATTATTAAATTCATTATTAATATTTATTAAATTAATTATTATTAAATTTATTAATTATACAAATTATTTATTAATTATATACATATAATTATTTATAATTTTAAAATCAGCTTGTAAATTTGGATACACATACAGGCAGTTGGAATTGTTTGATGTTACGTTAAATTGTTTGACATTAAATTGTCTGACATTACATTAAACCTATTGATTAACTTAGAATTTACATCTTTACTATATTGCCTTACAAACCCATTTATTTGTGTATTCTTTAATTTCTCTCAGTAAAATTTCATGCTTTGTCTCTAATGTCTTTTATCAGCCTTTTGTTTCTGAGGAGTTTCCATTCCCAAAGAAAGCATTCATCATTTCACCAACAAGGACAATGTGTTGGATGGCTTTTGATACGCTTTTGCTTTGTTATTAAATATCCTTTATCAGCGCCCCCTGACAGGTTCAGTTCCCAGAGCATGGGATTCTTGATCCTAGGGCAGTAAGCTCCAGCTCCAGGTTGGGTGTAGAGATTACTTAAAAAGAAAAATCTTTAAAAATAAATAAAGTAGATAAATATCCCTTATCAGATTGAGGCATGAACATTCTGACATCATGCCATGCTGGTTTTGACTCTAGGTGTTTTAAAGGACCTGAAGTCAGCTCTTAGAGTTCTAGTGATAGCAAGGTTAAGAACACAGCCTGTTGGATTCAGCCTCAGAGCCTCAGCCCATCTCTTGCTGTGTCCCTGGGCTGGAAGGACAGAGGAAAAGACCGCTCTGCTATAGAGCCATGGAATGTCTAAAGATTGTCCTGAGAAGACTCAGGGAATAGCCCCTGAAAAACCCAGAATTCTTTCAAAAATAAATGTCTAGTATTCTCCTACAAAGCGTTAGAGAAAGACTAAAGAGATTTCTTATGACAGGAATATACGTATAATAATAGGCTGGCACATTTGCTCTTTTAACATCAAACCTTTTCTTTCATTGGATCTTTATAACCACCCTAGTTTCCATATAGTGCAATTTTATAGAAAAAAATGAAGATCAACTGTCTAATGTAACAGAACTAGAAGAGCCTGAGCTGGAACTGGAAATAAGGTCCCCTGGATCCTTGGTCTGGGCGCCTCTGATGAGAACCTAGGAACACATGAAAAATCCCAAACACAGAAGTTATACCGGGTCCCTCCAAAAGGAGACTTATATTAGAATATACAACATACAAAAATACAATTTTATAAAAAATGTTTCCTTATGAAAACATGGGTCATCCTCAGAAAGAAGTGAGTTCATTTTGTCCTAGTCTCTCCTCTTTCTTAGCTGCTTTTCCTTGTGTGACTTGTTTTGGCCAATGAAATGTGAGTAAAAGTGACACCTGTTGCTTCCAGATGAAAGCTTTTTATTGCCGGTGTGTGGCTTTCCAGCCCCTTCCTCCTGTCATGGAGGTCATGAGAGCCTGGCTCAATGTGGAGGGGTTGGAAGATGGGAAACCAACTTGGAATTCTGAAAAATCCCTGGAGATTCCCCCATACCGGCAGCAGGTTTTATGTGAGTAGGAAGGAAACATTTGTTTTTTAAGCCACTGAGACTCCTGGGTTGTCTGTTACTGCAGCACAACCTACTTTATCCTGACTGATACAGCAAACCAAATAAGATTTTCTCCTGGCAGTCCTAGCCAAGGCTCAGAATTCTTGTTTCTATTTTCTCCTGTTAGGACCTTGGATAAGACAGGATGTCCTTGTGCTGAAGACACAGCTCTCCTCAATTCAGTTGGTGGAGAAGGGAGAAAGAGGTATAGAGACCCCCATTTAGTCTTGTGTCCAGCCATGATCTCCAATACCACATTAGCACTAGTCCTCACCTAGGTTCTTTGATCTGTTTCTAAAACAGCTTGGGCTTTTTTACTCCGACTGTGATCCATGGAAAAGCAGCATCAGCACCACCTGAGAGCTTGCTGGAAATGCAGAATCTTAGGCCTCACCCTGATCCCCCTTCTCTATTACAATCCACATTTTAAATGCAGCCCCAAGTGATTGGTATAGGAATTCCCATTTGAGAAGCAGTGCCTTAAATTTGGCAGTGATGAAAGAGGGTGTTTGGGTTTCCTGCCACTTCCAGATCCCCCATGGTGGATGAAGGTCTGAACCCCTTGCCCTGACCTCCTGACACACCATTCCACTGTGCTGATTCAGGCTGCAGCTCCTATAAAATATACAGTAAACCCTGGCATCTCTGATCTTTGATTGTTTGGTTCTCCCTTGCATCATGGGACAAGCCAAAAGTGAGGCCAAATGTAAGGAATGAGTATCCAACATTCTCCTTCTTCTAGGTATGATCACCTGTCACATACGGGGCAAGGGCAGCCTGGAGGGTTTTTCCTATTTTCCTATTCCCTGCCTCCTGTCTTGCTGCTGACCTTGCTCAGGCCTCATGTAAACAGATGCACTTGGCAAGTGTCAGGGCTGTGGCTACGCCCTCCTAATCTGCCTTCCCATTTCCTCCCTGGCCCCAGTCCCTGCTTCTGCCCTTCCTCTACCATTCCTGCGTAAATGTACCAGGGACAAGGCAAAACTGCCCCCTGGCCCTGCTCCAAAATGACAAGGAGCCAAAAGCTGAGTCAGGGAGAGGGCTAAGCTGAAACCAGGCTGATGCCATTTGGAGCCCAGGCTGTGTCTGCCGGGGCTAGGTTATCGGGTGACAAGGCACAGGCTTGTCTTTGCTGCTCCAGTCCCCTGCCCTGGGTTGGCCTTGCTCTTGGCATCTTCTTCCTCACTTTCTATGTGCTGTTGGCAGTCCGATGATGCTGGGGGTTTGCCAATGGGAGGCCCCTATCTGCTGCTCTGAGCTGCTTCCTCCCTGCTGTTTGTGAAAGCAGTTCTTCCTGGGAGCACAGCCTGATGCCTTCCACAAAGAATGACTTTCATCAAGGCTGTGGCATGGGGCTTCTCAGTGGGAGCTGCTGGACAGAGAGCTAGACGGGAGGGGGAGAGATCCGGCTATAGCAGCAGATGGAAGCTGGCCCAGAGTGGATGTCGAGTGCCTTCTTCAATATGCCTTTTCCCTTTTAATCTTCTCTTGAGCAGAGATGATCAATTAGAGCTGTAATTATTTTACTCTTCTTCTTTGCTATCCCTGTCTGCCTGCCTGCCACTGCCCATCGACCCTTTTGGCTAACCAGCACTCAGGTGGGAGCTTCTCGAGGCCACTTTAGGCCGCCTGTCTTCGTAACAGGCCAAACAGCAATGCAAGATGGCCTGGCTGGGGACCATCACCTTCCCTTGCTGGGCGACCTCTGCCAAAGCTCTCACCTCGCTCCTTCTTTTGTGAAGTGAGTCAGCTCCCTGGGTGGGTGAGAGAAACAAAATTTCAAAAAAACCCCAAACGAGAGCTCTACAGTATTTATACTGTGCATTTCAGCATCACCGGGGTTTTAAGAACCTCATGTTAGAATCAGAAAGTTGTGGTTCTTCCACCTCTGCGTGGATCATTTCATCTCTGTGTCTCTGAGTCCTCCTATGTCTAACGGCATCCTAATAACCTCTCTGAGCATTGTAAGGACTGGACAAAGTGAGGCGTATATAGCTCAGAGCTCCGTGCTAGACCCCAATAATAGCTGGAGAAGGGCGAGCTATTTTTTAGTTGTTAGTTATGGTTCTGCGACTAAAGGAAACAGGTGTTTGGAGAAAGGAATTAAATAGGCAATGCTGGATTTGTGACATGTCCTTATGGATAAAACAGAGCCACTCCTTGTCCCATCAAGTGTGGTAAAATGAGGAAAATAATGCAAACAAGATAGCTTTGGAATATTTGAACAACATAATTATTCCCCCCAGGAGCTCTTATGAAGTGAAAGAGCCGTAGGTAGTCTATTGCTTTCAAGACAAAGGCTTCCATGTTCTGATGGGTTCTGGGCCAGAGAAACATCAGTACATTGGGATCTTGTGAGTTTGGTGAGTGTGGATGACTCTCAGGGGAGATTCTAGACTCCAGCCTGCGACTAATACAAACCATTGCTGGCCAGCCTCCCCACCTCACTCCCCACACTCCTCATACTCTAATATTCCATTTTGTTCAGCTCAGAGCAATAAACAAGGAAGCAAGAGCCTTGAAATACAAAGATAGTTGGGACATGGATTCTGCCCTTGAAGATTTCATGGTAGGGGGCAGGGACAGGTAGAGAAGCTTTACTGGAAATTATAGTGGCAAGTCTTGTCTTAGGTAGATCTAAACACTGATTCTTTAGGAGAACATGTAAGAGGTTACCAACCTAGCAACTGAGGCTATATGGGGGGAGGGATGTCCAGGGAAGATGCTGCAGAGGAAGGCAACATTTCTGAGGTGATTTCTCTTTCTGGGTAACCTTTAGATGTGATTAAGATAATCTTTAGTGTAATCATGTGTATCAGTTAGCTTTTGCTACATAACAAACAACTCATACATTAGAGGCTCCAAATAATAATTATGTAGCTCGCAATCCCAAGAATCAAATGAGTGATCCTTGTGTTTGGGACAGTGGAGCTAATCTCTGCTGGGCTTGCTCTCTGTGGCCATTTGGCAGGTTGGCTGGTTGGATAGTCTCACCCACAGCTGGAGTGCACTGGTTCTCCTCCACATGGCTTCTCATTCTCAAGCTGCTAGCTTGGGCTCTTTTATTTGGAGGTTTTAGCAAACAAGCAAGCCCCAAAGGTCAAGTGCTATTCGAGTCTCTGCGGGCATTATGGTGTCTAAAGTCTCATTAGCCAAAGTAATTCACAAGGTCAACTCAGATTCAAGAGGTGCTAAAATAGACTCTACCTCTTGAGGGAAGGGGAAGAAGTTTTGGCCATTTTGAGAGTCTATCATATTGTTTATATTTAGGATTCAGAGGGCAAAGGGGACAGAGACATGAAATCTGGAGCACAGGGAACTTGATGCCAAAGAAACAGTTAATCATCTAAATGATATAATCTATTTCCCAAGTGAGGGTCAATGCCCAATATTCCATCTTTGAAGACACATTCTGCTGTGTTAGACACTGCCTATCCCAGTTGTCTTTTTTTGGAATGAATATACCCTTGGGAGGCAGTGACACATTCAAGTGTAATTAGCCACTTCCTTTGAGCTATCCTGCAGGGCAGGAATAACTTAACCACGATGAAGTCCTTGGGAGAACTTTGTTGGGGAATTGGTGATGGTGGGATGGAACCTGGAAGAAGGGGGCTAGGAAAGGCCAAGGGGGAGACCCAAACTTCGTTTAGCTACATCTCAGTTTTTCCTGAAGCTCGACCTACCTCTGAGTGTGCAGGGGTGAGACTCATTACAAAGTCATTTGCAGACCTTATCTTCCAGAGCTTTGAAGCCACATGCCCTGGAAAGGATGTCAGCAGCATGCCATGGTCCCTCACTGACAATATGACCCATGGTCTCCTTTCTCATCCCTCTGCCAGCCCCGCTACTTACTGAGCACTTGGTACATCCAGCTTGCTGGGGGTTTGGCCTCAATTTCTGCTCCTAGATGATTATTGCTCCAACTTCCAAGGTGGCCATTTGGCAGGAAGTCAAGAGCTTAGAGTGGTAGTTCCCAAACCTTAGCAAACCTCAGAT
This sequence comes from Mellivora capensis, assembly GCA_004024625.1. Lineage (NCBI taxonomy): Eukaryota > Metazoa > Chordata > Mammalia > Carnivora > Mustelidae > Mellivora > Mellivora capensis. The sequence continues at coordinate 19,578 of PISX010028279.1, forward strand.
TTACTTAACTTACTGAGTTTGTTAAAACAAACTCAGTTGTTAAAACAGATTGGTGGGACCCACCTAGGGTTCCTGAATCTGTAAGTCTGCAAGGGGGACTCAGCATTCCTAAGGAGTTGTCTAAGGAGATGCTAATACAGATGATCCAAGACCACATTCCAAGAACCCCTGACCTGGTGCTTTAAATACCTTGTAATTGTATATAGAGTTCCCCTTATTGCGAAGGTCCTCAAACTTGGCTGCACCTAAGGGACCACTTTAAAAACTTTCATGCCTAGACTTTACCTGTACAGAGGCTGATTTAATTGGTCTGTGTGAGTCCAGTATTTATAATTTTTCAAAGTTCTTGGGTGACTCTGTTACACACCAAGGGTTGAGAACCACTGTCTCATTATAGTGGTTCCCAAAGAGTGGTCCCCAGACACACAGCAGCAGCAACAACAGTGTCACCTGGGACCTTGTTAGAAATGCAAATTCCCAGGCCCTCCCCTGGATCTACTGAGTCAGATACTCTGATACTCAGATACTCAGATACTCTGAGGGATGAGGCCCAATTCGTTTTAACAAATCCTCTATGTGAACGTGATGTACACAGATGTCCTGTGAGAACCATGTTGGAAGATCTCCCTCAAGACCTAATTCTTTGGAAGATGAGCTCTGGAGGGTGACATGCAGTTTGCAGCCTGTGAGGTTCTGGATATTCTATCAAAAGTCTTTGAAATAAAATATTCACCCAAAACATGCATAATAACAGATCTAAGGAGATTTCTTAGGCTAGACTGGAGGAAGGACTTTCCATACCTCTCTTGCTCAGACTTCACTACTGAGCACGGAGCGAGAATCAGGAAATTCTGCCCTAGCTCTAGACTCAAGTTAATTTTGTGACCTCTTGGTGTCTTTGTTTCCTTATTCTAAATGTATGACATGATTTGCATCGACTGAATCATCTACCTTACAGTTCTAAGTAGGTCAAATGAGATTTCACAGGTATGGTTTCAGAGTGTTTTATGATCCTTGCTCAGGAGGAAGAATATTAATGAAAGGCTTGTTCTTGTCTCCTGTACATGCAGCTGGCATGACTACTTTGCCCAGCTTGGGAAAAACAAAGTTAAAAATCATGCTTTTGATTTTATAAATTGTTTTGAATCCCCCACATGCCAGGGTAGCAAGGAATAGATAGGAATGTAGGAATTTCTCACTGGGGCCTCCACTACCCCAGGGTATCTGAGATCTCCCAAGATTTTCTCCTAGGGAACCAAAGCTATCAGACATGTCTCTAGATGTTGCTCAGAGAGAACACCGGAGCATGATCAGTGAGGACTGTGGCTCCTTCTGCCTCTTCTACGTCACAGGTACAACTGGGCGGCCCATGGGACACTCCTTATTGCTTGGTGATGCTCTTGACTATCTTGAAAAGTTCTAGAATTGCCCTCTTTTGAGGCCCCAAAAACACTATACTTTCACAGGCGTACACACACACACACACACACACACACAATTCTCACATACTTTCAACCTAGTCTTCAAGTTACAAGTTTACAGAATTTGGAGGGGGTTTCAGCCTTGGCCTTGACCTAGAGCCAGCCCTCTCCATGAACCTGCAGGACAAGTACACTCATTGAGGTGCCTTCTGGAAGTTGTGGGGACAAATAAGTGAGAGAAGCAAAGCTGGGAACTATGGGAGAAGCTATACCTAGTTCCACTGTACTAGATACCTGTTGCCAAAATCTGGTCTATTTCCTTGGCACGCATAAGAAGAAGGCTCAGAACTCAAGAGCTTCCATGAAGTCTTAGGAGCAGGAAGATTCTCTTTCCAGTGGGTGTTGTCATTATTGGATTTTGGCTTCTTGGGGCATTCTTCTTGGAGCCAGATCAATGTAAGGAAAAGCATCTTAGGAAAAAGTGTTTGTACTACTGTTTTCAGCCAGTTGTTTGCAAAGGGTGGTAATTGGGGTAGAGGCATCCGCATTGCCCCGGAACTTTTTAGAACTGTGTCCTCACCCTGAACTTATGAATCAGGAATTCTGGGGGTGTAGCCTTGCTATCTGTGTCTTATCAAATCTGCTGGATGGGTCTGAGGTATGCTAAATTTGAGAACCACTGCTTCAAGTCAATGGATTTCAACCTTGACTGCACATTAGAATCACCTAGATTTAAAACTAAAAACAGATTTAAAAACTCTCCATGCCCAAGACATACCCCAGATCAATTAAGTTAAAAATCTCTGGAAGTGAGACCTGGGCATCAGTATTTTTAAAAAATTCTCTATATGATTCCA
>PISX010028280.1:0-21780 GCA_004024625.1 Mellivora capensis
AAAAAGTCTTAAAAAATAAAATCTTTTTTAAAAAGTCTTAAAAAAAAGTAGTGTCCATTTTGCTGAATGTCAGGCTATTTTGTGAGTGTAGGTAAAGATTTTGATTGAGCAGCTTTTTTATTTTTAATTTGTCTTATCAAATTAAATTCAAGTGTTCAAGTCTACAGGATATACAGATGTTGTGTCTGAATCTTTTATATAGGCTTTGAACTTGAATGCTACTTCTAGGACGGTTTTTTGGTTTTGTTTTATTTTAACAGCCTGATTTCAGATTTGGATTAATTCATGAGGAAATGTATCTTTCCAAATAGAGCGGTAATTTCTAGAAAAGAGGTCACCACCAGGTTTATGAAAGTAATGAGGAAATGAGGTCCAAATAATATTTCAAAACTGAAAAAAGGGCTAATTTATGTATTATTAATATTACCTCAGTTCCCAGTAGGGCCATCTCATGGACCAAGCTATAAAATGCTAAGTGCTGGTTCCCTCCCAAATACACTGAGCCTGAGCCTGAGAGGCTAAATGGGTTAAGCATCTGCCTTCAGTTCAGGTCATGATCTCAGGGTCCTGGGATGGAGCCCTGTGTCCTGCTCCCTCCTCTGTGGGGAGTCTGCCTCTCCCTCTGCCTCTCTGCCTCCGTGCTTTTTCTCCCACTCTCTCAAGTAAATAAATAAATCTAAAAAAAAAAAAAATACCTACGCATAAGGTTAAGAAAGTCAAAACATTAATGCAGGACTTTCACAATGTTGTAAAAATGTCCACAGTGAGATAGCGAGTACATATTTAACTGGCTTAAGACAGCCTGCTGTGGCCAGCATGGAGTACAGAAGGAAAGTAATGGCTTTGTCTTAATTAAGTGGCATAGGTATGATTCCCAGTCATTGTCCTTCTGGGCACCTGATTCAGAGTCCATGTGGCCACTTTGGTCAAATTAGAAAAGTAAATTTAGAGAGCATACAAATTTTAAGCAGTTTTGTGTAAATTGAGGCTTAATACATTTTTAAGTTAGGTGTGAATTACTTTATTTTTACCAATTTATCTAAGCGTCTACTATGATAGCATGTGGTACGGTGATAGAACTTACAGGAACAGAGAACGTGGTGTTCTTCTCGTGGGACGGGTAATGTTCTCCATGCACTCTGCCCTTGGAAATTTCATCTCATGACTGGCTAAATTGACATGTATAATCTGCGTGGCATAGAAGCTGGTTTTCTAGGTGTTTTCTCTGTGCAATCAGAGGCCAAGATCTGATCTTAGAAACTAAATCAGAGCCACTTTGGGCTGGTGTGTAATTGGGTTGCAGACAGCATAGTTCTGAGTTAGACTCCGTCCAGCACGTCCCTGTGGGTTAATCCACAGACGCCTGTGATCAGCCCGATAGAAAGCAGGAGACCATCAGTTTCCGAGGCAGTGCGAAGAGTTTTCAAATCCCCCTTGGGCCCTATTCTCTTAATGGAAATGTGCACAGAACCAGCTGTCCTTTGGCAAAATTGAGAAGTTGAAAGCATTTGGTGCCCTTGGCTTGAAAGGATGTGATTTTTCTTTTGGCCCCCAAGTGCCCACCAAGTCAATCTTTACCAGAAATACCTCAGTGTTCAGACCACCACTGATGACGAACTTCCCTCAAATCGCCTTTCCTCAAAGGCCTCCGTGTTCTACAAGTGTTGTGAGTGGTGATAATGCTTCATGATGGCAAGTACCATTTTTTGAGAGCTGACTAGGTGCTCTGCGTTAATAAAACTGTGTTAACTTATTCCCAGTTTTGTAATTTACTTTGGTAGCCGCATCCTGGGTGGTTTTCTCCTAACAAATACATAGATGTCCTCACTCTAGGCTCTTTCTGAAAATAAGCTCTCTTCAGTTGAACTAGAATTCAATGTACCCCTTCAGTCTCAACTAATTTCTGTTTTTGGCAAAATGAGGTCAATAGAGTTAAAAGGAGCTATTGTTTTCCATCAGCGTGGGCTTTTTGGTTATATTTGAAAATGTGTTCTTAAAAGAACATTTGAGGGGCAGCTGGGTGGGTCAGTAGGATAAACCTCTGCCTTTGGCTCAGTTCATGATCCCAGGGTCCTGGGATTGAGCCCCGCATCGGGCTCTCTGCTCAGCAGGGAGCCTGCTTCCCTCTCTCTCTCTCTGCCTGCCTCTCTGCCTGCCTGTGATCTCTGTCAAACAGAGAAATAAAATCTTAAAAAAAAAGCATTTGAATGAGAGATCTGAGTTTCAGACCCAGGTCCATGGCCACTAGTTGTAATAACTACATAAAGTCAGTTAGCCTCTCTATAGTTTCGTTATTGGTAAAATCAAGTGTTTTACATTGACCATCAGAGTTTTCTTGGATGTATTACTAATTCTTATCTTACATCTTTAGTTGACTTAAAAATAATGATTTTCTTCCCTCTTTAGATTTGTTGCCTCAACAACTCTTTGGATTCCCAGCTCTTCTCCTCTGAGCCATCCATTGAGTCATTTAATACATATGAATGGGGCCCCTGCTATGTTTCAGGACCTTCATGAAATGCTGAAGTTATGGCAGTGAGAAAAATTGTCCTGCAGCTTCTAGACTAGTGGAAGAAAGGAAGAGTAATGAACACTGAGACTATTTAATGTAGAACTACAACCGGGTTGTGTGATGGCAGGAGAGAGTATCATGGTGCCATGATAATGTGAGACTTCCCGAAGAAATGGTCATTACAGAGGTGGGTGTGAAGCCAGCTCGAGTTTAGTGGAGGCTGACATTTCTGGGAGAGCAGAGCGATGGAGCAAGATGGGCTGTAGACCAGGTAGGGGCCTCATAGGGGATCTGCTCTCTGACCCCAGTCACTGTCTGCAGAAATAATTGACCTAGCTCTTGGGATGGAACCCAGCTCCCACGGGACTTACAGTTGAGAGAAGCAAACTGTCCAACGCAGATTTGGCCATCCATGGCTTTGCACACCTCTTCCAGTGACATTTAGGAGACTATGATAGGAAAAAATAAGAATCCACGGTTCTAGGTTACATCTGAATGCATTTGGGAATGGGTTCTTCCTGGTAAGCCTCGGTAGGAATCTCCTTGTTCTTACCTCTTGAATCTGGTCTGGGCAGTATGAGCAAGCCATTCTGGGACTTGAAGGACTTGGTTTAAGCAGTGGGAAGCTGACAGTTTTTGTTCTGGGGTTCTTTCCCGTTTCAAAAATATTTGGAGGGCCAATTAGGTGCTAAACGCTGCACTGGGAACAAAACGCATGCAGATGATTAGGGCAGTTCCTAATTTTAATGAACCCAAAGCCCACATTGTCTCACAACCTCCAAAGATGCCCTAGTTTATAGAATTTGAGAAAATGCAGAATTATTTAGTGTCAGCTTTTAGAAATCATCACAGGAAAAATAAGATCTAGTTTCAAATGGAAGAATCTAGTGATGCTTATGTTTAACAGAAGATGTAGAATTCTTCCTCTGGAAGTTTTACAAGAAGGCACTATCTGTCCAGGATTTACCACAGCTGAATTTTTAATGTTGCACTTAGTACTTTAGATGGCTGAATGATGTCTCCAGGACCCTGATCAAACCACAGGCCTGTTATGTAAGCAAAGTAAAAGCTAGTAGGTTTTCTTGTCCCTGCCAGGTTTTTGTTGAATTATTAAGGCTATTAACTGCTTGAGAAAGTATACCAAATGATGGAAGTACTGAGGTAAAACCAGGTCTTCATTCTCTTAAGATTTTAACTCTAGGTTTTTAATTTTTTATTATATATATATTATGTATTATATATACTATTACATAAATATATAACATACATGACATATTATATATGTCATCTATATTATTGACATATTATATATACATATATAATATACACACACACACAGTCAGTACACATATAGGAAAAAGGCTTCGGTCCCCTTCAGGCTAGACCTGACCTGTGTTCCTATGTTAGAGAAGGCCGGTCACCGCTCTGTTCCACAAAGCTCTCACTTTTTTTCTTTTTTCTTTTTTTTTTTTTTTTAAAGATTTTATTTATTTATTTGACAGACAGAGATCACAAGTAGGCAGAGAGGCAGGCAGAGAGAGAGGAAGGGAAGCCGACTCCCTGCTGAGCAGAGAGCCCGATGTGGGACTCGATCCCAGGACCCTGTGATCATGACCCGAGCCGAAGGCAGAGGCTTTAACCCACTGAGCCACCCAGGCACTCCTCACTTTTATTTTTCTTAAGATTTTATTTGTTTATTGAGAAAGAGAGCATGCGGTGGGAAGAGTAGAGGGAGAAAGAAAGAACTCAAGCAGACTCCACGCTGAGCACAGAGCCGATGCAGGGCTTGATCTCCCCACCCTGAGATCAGGATCCTGAGATCATGACCTGAGCCAGAAAGGAGAGTCGAGTCGGATGCTTCACCGACTTTGCCACGCAGGCGCCCCAGTGCTCTGACTTTTAAAAGAGAAAGTGATCCGTATGTTAAGTAATATTCTTGAACCAAGAGTTGTATATGCCTCTGCAGGTCAGCCAGCTTGGTTTTGGGTAAGACAACCCAAATACTGGTATGTCCAGGGCACTTCACAGTTTTCTTCTGGGAGCTGGGGCAGAGCTCTGGGACAGGAAGGGGCCGGGCAGTGGTCGAGGTGCTTGGCCACCCTCCGGGGAACCAGGCGGCAGCAGCCCACATGCAGGCATCTCACAGTGGGGGGTAGTAGAAGGCATCTTTCTGGACATAACAGCTGATGAGTATTTGTACAGAGAAAAAGGTGAGCACCTCCTCCAGGCTGCTGCCGCCGGGCTGCAGGGCATGTGGTTGGGAGAGCTGTGGGTTCCAGCCCCTTCCAGCTCCCTTGCTGCGATATTTTTGTGCAGTACCCAGACTGCACCTCCGTGTGCTGTTACTCTGGAGGTGATAGGGCAGTGCAGGAGGACGGTGAGGTCTGGGACCCTGCACCTCTGAGACCCTGGACATGGGGCTTGACCTCTGGCCCTCAGTTTCCTCCTCTCTAAAATGCAAACACGAATATGATGTCCTGTTATAGCCGAACAGCGAATACCGAGTCCTTAGTGCAGACCCTGGCTCCAAATAAGCACTCATTAAACCTTAACTAGATTTTTTAACACGGGACAACATCTCCGCCTGTGAGACTTTATTAACTTTGGATTGACAACATTTAAAAAGATACCCTGGCTTTTTTTGAGAGAGAGAGAGAAGGGGAGGAGGGGCAAAGGGAGAGGGAGAGAGAGAATCTCAAGCAGACTCCCCACTGAGCCCAGATCTCAACACGGGGCTCGATTCCATGACTTGAGATCATGACCTGAGCTGAAACCAAGAGTAGGACACTTAACCCAAGTGAGCCACCAGGTGTCCCTGAAAAGATACCCTATATTTTTAAATGATAGAAAATGTGGAAGTGAAAATCTGAATATATAGTTGAGTGGAGGAGAGACAGGTTTTCTCACTATTTCAACATTTTATTGCTGTAATATTTCCATCTGTCATTATAAGAACTTGACATTTTTTGTTTTTTATTGTTTTACCATTTTGTATATAGAATTCTTCGTTACATGAAACCATTTACTATGTTCAGTCTGTCCTAGAGCCTAGATTCACCCAATTCCACTCAAGACTAATATATTCCCACATTAACTTTCCTTTGATAAAGAAGATGGACTTCACTATATGTCAGACTCCTGGAAAGATCTGGCTTACATACTGGGTGCAGTCATCATCCTTCTTTATTTTGAGGCAAATTATTAAAAACATGAATGTCTAAAACTCTTTGTTCTTCCATTTTTGCACTTTATTTTTTATGTATTTATTTATTTATTTTTATTTATTTGACAGAGAGAGATCACAAGAAGGCAGAGAGGCAGGCAGAGAAAGGGGAAGCAGGCTCCCCACCAAGCAGAGAGCCCGATGTGGGGCTCAATCCCAGTACCCAGGAATCATGACGTGAGCCTAAGGCAGAGGCTTTAACCCACTGAGACACCCAGGCGCCCCTATTTCTGCACTTTAAATAAGATTAAATGCTCAGGAATGCCCAGGTTTTTGAGTGATTTGCATTTCTTACCCTTGCTCTCTGTGTGTGTCCTGTTGCTCAGTTTCCCTTTCCCCAAACATGCCTCATGCACTCTGTGGAGATACTTATTGTTTAAGCACCGTGGGGGAACTTCACAAATGGGTTATGTGGGGAAGTCAGCAAGGCAGGAAATGGTCCTATCTTCTGTTTTACTTGGGCTCCTCAGGATTAGAATATCATTTCATGCTTCCCTCTCTCTCTCTCTCTGCCTGCCTCTCTGTCTACTGTGATCTCTCTGTCAAATAAATAAATAGAATATCATTTCAAATTGTAGAAATAACCACTTCGTCCAAGGCTCATGGAAACCTGGAATGCCTTATAGGATATGTTCATGCCTTCCCAAGACGTTGATCTCAACGCCCACTTCAGGGGCAGATCCTCCTTGTTCCCTGTTCCGTTTTAATTTGTGATCGACATACAGTGTTGTATTTGTTTGCGGTGCACAGCTTAGTGAGTGGACGACTGGATACACTGTGCCGTGCTCGCCAAGCTAAGTGTGGTTACTGCCGGTCACCATATCCGTCACCATACAGAGCAATTCTCTGCTTTTCATCACCTTGACCTTGTTATTTTGTAACTGAGGGTTTGTGCCTCTTACTCCCCTTCACCCATTTTCCTGCTTCTCTGACATCCTTTTAACCTTTGCTTTGTTGTTTCTTCTCTGTTACCAGTACTCCCTTTGCCTCTGCCTCGTGGTTTTACTGTAGTGTGGTAACTACTAGTGTGTGTGCATGCTTGTGCACACGCCCTTGTGTTCCCAAATAATCTTCAGTGTCACTTTCCCACCTGCTGGTTCAGCCTCTCGTTAAAACCAAGGAGAAATGCATGGCCTGGCAAATGCCCTTGAGGTCAACTTAAGTTACAGACCAACAGCTGTGGACGGGTCTCCGTCAGGCACCTACTCCCTGTCCCGTCGCCTGTCACCTGAGTGCTGGGGTCAGGTGGGACACACATTTGCATAAAGAATTCCGTGACTATACGGTGAAGTGTGCACATAGCCAGTACTTGACATCAGCTTAGGATCTGTTGGAATTAACTGGAAGGCACTTTCGGAGCCTTCCAGTACAGAAATCAAAACATAAGATAGAAAATAAGCCTAAGAAAGATTCAGATGAGAGGCACTCGGAGAAAGAAGGATATTTTGTGTATTATAATTGGATTTTAAATTATCTGGTGGAATTACCATGCAGTTTCACCTAATTATCTCACTTGGACATAGAGGCCAAATTCGCTTGTCCATGGTCTCCATTATTCATGTTAAGTGTGAAAATGGGCAGCAGGGAAGTAAGCTCATTAGTGCAAATGCAATAATTTCCCCTGAAATTTTCGGGAGCAGGCATCATAGTGGACACATGGAATAGCTGATTTTCCTTTTCATTGAATTCCTTCTTAAAAATTGTGCTAGTGATTCCTTATTTATTTGCTTCCTTCAGACTTTGCAGTTACTGTTTTTACTGTTCGTGCTGGTTTTTTATTGTTCCCTTGCTACTTAGGGACTATATGTATTCAAGCTTATTTTTTCCTCAGTGTTGGTTTTTCCTGACGTCATGTCAGGAAGCAAACCCGTCTGCATTCCCGGTAGCCGTTGGGAATGGGGGGGGGGCCACATTTCTGGCTGTCCCTCCTGAATGCTGTTTCTGCTTGATCTTGGCAGTTCAACAGTCCTTCCAACCACTGGTGCCACCAAACACCTAGCTTACCTACGTAATGCCGCTATTTAAAAATCTATAATCACCCTTCATGTGCGGTCTTTTTCTGATTTTATTTTGCATTTGTTAATCACTTGGATTGAGAGTCACGGTATAGAAAGCCTTGAGAGATGTGGCAAATATCGTGTAGGTATCAAAAAATTAGGTTCAGGAGCACTTACGTAGCTCCATGGGTTAAGCATCTGCCTTCGGCTCAGGTCATGATCGCAGGTTTATGGGATTGAGTCCTGCTTCGGGCTCCCAGCTAAGCAGGGAGCCTGCTTCTCCCTCTCCCTCAGCCCTTCCTTCCCCCTGCTGTGTGCTCTCTCTCTCTCTCTCTCTCTCTACAGCAAATAAATAAAATATTTTTTAAAAAAATAAATTGGGTTCATACTAGAAACTGGATTCTGGTACCAGCTTCTTCTAACACCTAGGCTGGCATAGAACTGTTGACATATTGCCTGGACCTTATTGAAGCTGGTAATGTTATAAAGGGTTTGGATATACTTCAAGGCAACTCACCTTACCTCCTGGGAGGAAATCTCTGCATCTATGGTGTTGTATTGCCTACCCAGGATCCCCTTCCCCGCTGTTGGTGCAGGGCTTCTCCTGACTGCCCCTCATTCCATGGGGTCCTGATGGAGCCATCATTCAAAGCATTTCCATTTCTAGTCGAAGGTGAACATGTGACTCGAGTGAGGCCACTCCAATTCTCCTCCTCAACTTGGACGGTAAACAGTGAGACACAAAGATAGAGAAACATCAGAGTTGCGTTTGCTTTTCGGTTACTGTCCATTGATATATGCGACTTAGTGCTCAGAGCTCCCCGATTCCCATCTTTATGTGTTCCTATAGCCCAGTCTCCTTGTGATTTCTGAATCCTATGACGCCCTTCCAACAAATCATTTTTCTTTGTGAACTGAGATGAAATTTTGTTCAAGTATGCTTACATTTCTATTGATTCTGTAACAGAATGCGGGAGCCCACTAGACTGGAATTGTTACCTTTACTCAAGTAGGTTGTTTCACTGGATGGAGGAAACCATTAGATAAATTGTATTTTCGGCATCTCTGAAAAGGACTTTACAGTTAGAGTGCTCATACTGAACATGGGGCATGATGCAAAAATTCAGGAGGAGTCAGGTGTCTGTTGAGTACTTCTCATCTTGGTTATGTTACCCAGCTTGCTGGGTGGGTTCGTGTGGACCCTCTTCCCGGGACACATGGGTCTTGCTCCTAGAAGCCCTGTGCTGACCTCCAAGATCTCTCTACCCTGGATTCCCTATGAGTCTCTGCTTTGTTCGTTCCTCTTGTTATTGTGTTTGTGCTGGCTTCTTGTCCATTTCCCAGGTCGGTGAAATTTTCAGGAAAGCTTTCATAGTACTTGTTATTTGACAAAAGGCCTTGGCATTCAGCTGGAACTGACCCACTATTAGCTCTTTGACAAAATTCCCATTCTACACCTCAGATTGCAGAACAGAGGACTCTTTCATGGGGAAGGTGATTCACCCGATTTTAGTTTCGTTCATTTGCTAAGTTTTGGCTCTTCTTAAACAGCTATAGAAAGTAGCTTGCTCAAATATGGGAACTTTTTTTTATTTCAACCTTTACAGCAAAATGTTTTTTTCCTGAATAAGGAGGTATCCACAGGTCGGCTTTGTAGCTCCATGGGCTTTGTGGACATCGTCCACAGCATTTGGTGTCCCGTGTACTTTTATAAGAGTCATTGATTTTATCAGATTCTCCATGTTTTGTGACTCTTAAGACAAACAGAATAAAGATGAACTCTATATGAACTTGACTTCTCTCCTCAACTGCAGAGTATTCAAAGTCTGAGTCCATTTCGTGAATGAATGAATCTGTACCCAGACCTGAAGTTACATTCATTAGATGGAGGCCAGCAGCTGTATTTTGAGGAATCACTTGCCTCTTTCTGTGGCCACTGAAGTCAGGGACCAGAAGGCATAGGCTAGCTCTCTGAGCCAGTCAGAACAGTCCTCTCCCTGGTGCAGGCAGACACACTCAGGCACGCAAGCATTAGCACACTGTGCTCATGTTGCCAAGGGCAAACTCTGAGGGGTACAGAGTTGCAATTGGCAACTCTGAACTCACCCAGGCTGCATAGGAAGATAACATGTTTTCTGCCATTGTAGGGTATGCATCTCGAGCTGTTTGATGACACAAGGGATGCATTTGTGTTTTTATACCTACACTCTTTTGCCCCAATTTCCTAGGGTTTAAGAAATTGTGTAGTAGGGGCGCCTGGGTTGCTCAGTCGGTTAAGCGTCTGCCTTGGGCTCAGGTCATGATCCCAGCGTCCTGGGATCGAGTCCCACATTGGGCTCCCTGCTCAGTGGGAAGCCTGCTTCTCTCTCTACCTGCCACTCCCCTTGGTTGTGCTCCCCCCCTCTCTCTCTCTCTGATAAATCAATCAATAACTCACTCTTAAAAAAAAAAAAAAAAAGAAATTGCAGAGTAGGATTCAAAGAACCGAAATCCATTTCATCTTTACTAATATAGCGGTGGTATGACCTTGGGTGAATCACATAAGTCCTCTCTGAGCTTTAATTTCTTAGTGTAGAATGGGAATAATGACACTGTTGAAATCCCACGATTACTCTGATCATCAATGAAATCAGGCTTATGACCTATAAAATGTTTTACTGAGTTATTAACAGCAGATGTTGTTTTATGCAATTTTCAATGATTAGTCAAGTCTAGAGATTCGTATCGAATTGTGAATTTAAGTCCTTCTTCTTGAACTAAGAATCTAAACGACTGTGCTAAGTTTGCTGATTTTCAGCCCCTGCTGCTTGGCTCATAAATCAGCCTTAGGATTATATACATATTTCTGTTTTTCCGAGATGAGTGCATTTGAAATCCAATAGATAGAAATTCTCCTCTGAGACAGGAATGGATTTGAAGAGAAGGGAGATCCACATCTCAGCTGCGCTCTGCTCTTTTTTGATCTGTTTCTAGAGTCTTTAACTTCTAGCAAATTACCCGTGGAGCTTGCTATTTTGTTGTGTCCTCTTCTTTTTGCTTCAGGAAATTATAACAGGTTAACAGTTGCAAATACCGTATTTTAAACTTAAATGCTTTTATATCTAAGACAAGGAATGATGAATACAGTATTGGAAAGCAGTAGTTTAATGGTTAAGTGTCTGGGCTGTGAAGTCAGGCAACCTAGACTCCTATCCCAACTTTGCTACCTGACCTTGTCCTTCCCTGTCTATAACATGTGGGGAATGATAGTAGCTACCCCACAGAGCCACACTGAGCACAATTAAAGCATTTACATAGGACCTGGACAGCAGTTAATGCTCAAGAAATTTACTGATGTTTTTAGTATAAATTGATTACAAGAGGGGTCACTGACACCTATATCATTAGGTTTTACCTCTTTTTTAAAAATAATTATTTGACAGAGAGAGATCACAAGTAGGCAGAGAGGCAGGCAAAGAGAGAGGGGGAAGCAGGCTCCCTGCTGAGCAGAGAGCCCGATGTGGGGCTCAATCCCAGGACCCTGGGATCATGACTGGTGCCGAAGGCAGAGGCTTTAACCCGCTGAGCCACCCAGGCGCCCCACTCTTGATGTAGGAGAATATACACATACCTTGGGAAATAGACACTCCCGTGTTGATACCTGAAGAAGTGATTCTATTTGCTTAAGCTAGAAAGAGTCTTGAACAGGAGCATGACTATCCCATACATTAATGACAAGTCATCAAAGGATATGTGCTGTGTTTTATTAATTTTGATGGCTAGACATGTAACACCAAAAGATCACTTTGAAAGGTGGTCATGCTTTTTCTTATGAGAGTGACTTTTTTTTTTTTCTTTTTTTTAGCCTTAAATATTTTGCCACATCTGAACGATCAGGTCACTTTTGTAGATCCAGCCAATAGATACAAAGTCTTCTTATAATCTTTCCTCAAAAGGCAGAAAACTGTCTCTGAACTTAAATACTGCTCTTGTTTTAGCTCTCTTTATTTCCAATTCTGTTCCTTTTACTCAAAGTGATTGAAAAGCAATGAAATTTGTTCTTATAGATCTCTTTACCCAAACTAAGCAAATTAGAAGACATTTAATCTACCTTGTATAAAAGTGGAGCAGTAGAAGGAAATGAGTTGTTCTCAAATCCCATTTTATGAGGACATTAGTCCATTGGTATTACTATAAGCTATATTGATCACAGCTGACTTCATGTCTGTGTGTGTACCACAAATGTAATCTAGAGGGCATTTCAGATTTTAAATGACTTCCCAGAGTACCCTGGTTAAAATTGTTGATGCTACATGATAACTGCTATTATGTCAGTGCCAGCCAAGTATGAAAGAACGTTAATATTCATTAGGAATGTTACAGCTGGTGCCTCCTTCACAACATTGTAATGGTTTGAGTAGTTATTTCAAACAGTGTATTGGAATATTCTCACAATAAGTCCTGATTGACACAATCATTAAAGAAGCCCAGTAACACCAAGGGAAAAATAAATATGTATGGGTGTGTATTAGGCTATGTAAAAATTTTAGAAATATACGTCCGTTGACAGGACCTAGCGCTGTGCAAAAGGTGATTAATTTTTTTTAATTAAAAAAAATTTTTTTAATGAACATATAATGAATTTTTATCCCCAGTGGTACAGGTCTGTGAATCACCAGGTTTACATACTTCACAGCACTCACCATAGCACATACCCTCCCCAAAGTCCATAACCCCACCCCCCTCTACCGACCCCCCTCCCCCCAGCAACCCTCAGTTTGTTTTGTGAGATTAAGAGTCACTTATGGTTTGTCTCCCTCCCGATCCCATCTTGTTTCTTTTATTCTTTTCCTATCCCCCAAACCCCCCATGTTGCATCTCCACTTCCTCATATCAGGGAGATCATATGATATTGTCTTTCTCCGATTGACTTATTTCACTAAGCATGATACCCTCTAGTTCCATCCACGTGGTTGCAAATGGCAAGATTTCATTTCTTTTGATGGCTGCATAGTATTCCACTGTGTATACCACATCTTCTTTATCCATTCATCTAAGAGGTGATTAATTTTTGAATGAGCCACACGAGGAAATCACCATGGTGGAAATCTGGGACCCAGATTCCATTTCCATTTTGCCACATAAGTTCAATGTCACTGTCCTAATTCCTATGAATTAGGCTCCATGAGTGTGTCCAAGGAGGCCATTGTGAGGAACAGTGAGATGAATGGCAGGGGGCTGGTTGTTGGTGTTATGACATGGCACCAGTATCTCTGAGTACCCGAGGCGGACCATGCAGCATGCTGGACTTTACCATGCGCTGTCCCGTCTCATCTTGTTAGGAAGGTGGCTTCATCTCCATTTTATAAACAAGGAAACCAGAGGCAAGGTTTATGCCATCTGCATGCAGCCGGGTGATGAGATATCCTAGTATTGAGATATAAGTCCAAAGTGTCGATGTTCTTTGAACTATGTTGACATGCTACTGGAGATTGTAAGAGTTGGGGCACGGTGCTGGGGTTGATGGTGCTGGGGCTTGGGGTAGGAGATCTGGGACCTGCTTGCAGGGGGTTTCCCCTTTCACTGCAGGAATGGAAGCCAGGGGATGACCTGCGCTATAATGGGTGCATCTCTGCTTGGAGCTCTGCCCTGGTTAGTGACACTTCCTTCCCTCTCCCGCTGCTGCTTTTGCAGGCGTGATGCATCAGAGAGGAAAACTATCCTTTGCTCGTTTATCCTGAACAAACCCACAGAGATTTCTTTTTTTTTTTTTTTTTAAGATTTTATTTATTTATTTAACAGAGATCACAAGCAGGCAGAGAGGTAGGCAGGGAGAGAGAGGAGGAAGCAGGCTCTCCGTGGAGCAGAGAGCCCGATGTGGGGCTCGATCCCAGGACCCTGGGATCATGACCTGAGCTGAAGGCAGAGGCTTTAACCCACTGAGCCACCCAGGCGTCCCCCACAGAGATTTATTAATATTCTATCTAGTTCTCTATTTCTACACTGTTTATTAGGAGAAAATAATTTTATAATTTATGTTGAAGCTATTGCTTGTGGTAACTCCTCTCCCTGTCATTTATTTTGCCGGACTCTCCTTAGTGTCCTTAAGCATTTGCTACAGGAAGATGCTAATGCCCCAACCTGAGCGCCTATTCTCTCATTGCAAGTAATATTCCAGTGAAGCAGTAATTATTGACGCCAGATACAAGGGGCAATTCCTGTCTTAAGAGTTATTCAATTCAGGAGGTGAGCTGCGCAAGTCTTCCAAAATTAAAAAAAAGTGAACAGTAAGAAACATCTCTTAAAATACTGAAAGTTAGCAGTTTGTATCTCCTTTAACTTAGCCCACATTTAAAAGTCTGCAGATAGTGTCAGCAGTATGATCAGTGAGGGACCCAGGTAGGTGTTTCACTGTTGTTACATAATGGACAAATTCATTGGATCAAAAGACCAGGAGTAGACTTCCCCTAGCAATCAGGTCGTTTTTCTTGCATGAGCTGGCTGTGTTGCTGCTGGCCATGGGGAGGGAAGTTCTCAAGCTGTCCGATCAGGCACTGGGCGCTCCTACTCTTGCCATTTCCAGCCATGGAGTTGGCTTTGCTGGTCACACATCTTGCCCCTACATGTGTGAAGTGAGAGTAATCACACCTCCTACTTAGACAGTGTTTTATTCTTTCCAGTGTGCCCGTGTGCACATGGCTAAGCTGATTTGCTCCTCACAATCTTGACAACCATCAGTTAAGGGTATGCAAGTGTGTATATCACATCATTCCCAATGGACAATCACAGAAATCACAACCAGAGGAAGCCTAGGTGGGCCCTGCCTCTTATTCACACTGTGACTTTTGATACGATTGGTTTCCATCTCTCTGAACATCAGTTCCCTTGTTTGGGAATATTTTTTCCTTCATTGTATGGATCTAAGAATTTAAGGCAAAAACTGGATTTAAGAGGACGGTGCGGTACCTGCAGCAAAGAAAACAGGAAAAATGTTTCCTGTTAATTCATTCAAGAAACGTTCACTAAACTGTGACTTGGAAATTCTAGCAAGGGCAGAGGACAAAACTCTGAAGACTGGGGACAGAGTTCCTGTCCTTGTGGAGAGGAGTGTAGTTGGAAGTTGATAAGAGGAAGAGTTGAGGGCTTGAATTCTAGTTACTCCAGATTCAGTGGACAGGTTGGCAAAGGCTGGGCAAAGACATCGGAGTGTGTGTGTATCGTGCATGAATGATTCAACACTACATACGGAAATGCATACATGTACACGGATGCGTACATAATGCTCCTCATGCCCGTACGCGTATCTCCGAGTTATCGGGAACTGTCTCTAAAGCCCACGTCAACCTACATGCACTGATGAGGTTAGGAAGTGGAGAGTTATGTTCAAGTCAGCCTTCATGCTTTTCATCAGTAATATAAACAGCAGGTGCCAAATGCCTTCATTTAGAAAGGCTGCAGCTATCAACCTCTGAATCCTTCCATCATTCCCTATTGTCTGTTTCCCTCCTGGTTTTTAAAAAAATCAAGTTGAAGTAAATGAAGATGCCTTTTGCCAAAATGAGTTGCAGTGCCTCTGGAATGTTAATTCTTGGAGAAACAAAAGCTGATGAATTGTTATAATTTCATCTCACGCAGGGAATTCTGGGTGCCTTGTGGCAATAACGGTACGTCTATTACATTCGCGGGCACGGTTTCTGGAAATGTTTACATAAACCTGTTTTACATTTGATGATTATATTTTGAACTGTGTATAAATAACTGTGTTCTTAGATCTGACTCAATTATGAAATGAGCTCCTGGGAGCACAGAGCAAAATGGAGAATTCAAAAACATGTTTGTTTGCAGAAAATCTGAATCTTGTGTTTGGTAACTCTGGCATTTGAACCACACTTACAGGGATACCCTAATTTCTCATTCTCAAATCCCGCTGTCCACTCTTTTGTTCTTTAAGATCAATTCCATAATCTTGACTGATGTCTACTCTGTACATAATTAGATCACTCAGTAATCTGAAAACTTTGCTACTCTGGCCAAATCAGATCTGTCTTTATTTTTTGGAGAATGGAAATTAACATTTGAATTTTCTCCATGTGTCAGACACTGTCCAATGCATTATTTCATCTGATTCTCAAAACTGTGAGAAGACGGTTATTATGAACCCATGAGAAAACTATGGTCAAATAAAATAACTTTCTTGGCTTTGTATAGATGCCAAAAGGCAGGTCAAGGAAGAGCAAAAGATGTTTGAATCTGTGGACAGATGGACTTTTAGGTTAAGTGCCATTAGATTTAAGCTTAGTGATAGGAAATACCTTTCTCAGATCAGCCAAAGAGTGGAGCTTTTCTTCTCTATCTGGGAAAGACCATACTTTGATTCATTTTTCAAATCCTAATGAAACCAATGATGCTGTACCAAGAAACCCAACTTCAAAACTGTTTCTTTCTCTTTATTTCCCACCAAATACAGTGCCTCCTAGTATCTTGCTATACTTTGATTCTATATCTCCGTCAAGGTGGGATTCTCCAGTTTTCTAGATAGTTCAGGACTTAGAACAAGCCTGGACCACTAAGCCACTGAGGTACTGGAGAAGGGGGGTGCCTGCCACCCAGCCAGAGCTTAGCATCTGCAAGTTTGAATGAGGGATTTCACCAAGTCCAGGCAGGTGTTGACATCCTTTTGTTGCATTTCATTTGAAAAACAAGTATACAAGATAATCCTTGTGCTTTTCCTGAAAGAAGTAAAAACAATCAAGCAGCTTAAAGGGGCTTTTGGATGTAAATTTTGTAATGTTGTAAAGTTACCTGTTTTTCCTTCCTTCTTACAGATAATGCAGCCTCTCTGTTGGGAAGGACTAGGGTGTATCTTGTTTAAAAAACTAAGGACATCCCTCATATTTTAAGAATCCTATATGCATTTTGTAGAAAAGAAAAATCTTTACCAGTGATTTCAGAAGTTCCATGTCCTGTAACAAGCTCCTGGGGGTCCTTGAACACGTGCCCATACTTAGGTCCAGGGCATTTTTCCCCCCAATTTAATTTGACAAGTTTGTGGTGGACTTTGATATAGAACTATCTGATTTTCCATCTGCTGAGGCTGTTCCATTTGGAAACAAGAAAAGAACTTCCTGTTCTTCACTGTAATTTAATAGAACACTCGGGCTTTATGATTTCATTATATGTGCTAATCTCCAATTTATGTGCTGATTGCACGGGTAACACGCAATTTGTAATAAATAATAATTAAAATAAAACTTTGTAATAGGGAAATACAGAGTTACCAGTTAATAGCATTATTAAAGGAACTTAGTTAAGGTCTCTATTTCTGTAATCTCATTAGAGACAAATTTAACTTGTAAGTCTATTGCAGATGTAGAAAGTATATACATTATACTCAGATGAAAGACAACAAGGAAACAATGAAATTATCTTACACGGATAACAGATACTGTCAGATCCAAATCAGCCCAAGGAGGACAACTACTTAGAGAAACAGATCGTTATAGAAAACAATAATTCATTGACAAAAAGTGGTTGAAAGTATATGTTTGTATGTGTTAACATTTACACTTGGTACTTTACCCCATATTATATAATGGAGGAATTCTGCATTTTTGAGTCTTCACTTACCAACTTATAACGTAGGTCTCTAACTTCCTAAGCGTTAATTTCTTGACTGGCTATACAGTCAATTTTAATTTCTGCTATTTTAATTATGTTCTTTAAGCAATTACTTGAATTATCAAATGTTGTGATGCCATTTAAGTAAACTAGCATTACATATCCTATGTTGCAATTAAGATACTTCTTTTTTAAGATTTTATTTATTTATTTGACAAAGAGAGATCACAAGTAGGCAGAGAGGCAGAGAGAGAGAGAGGAGGGAGCAGGCTCCCTGCTGAGCAGAGAGCCCTATGCTGGACTCCATCCCAAGACCCTAAGATCATGACCTGAGCTGAAGGCAGAGGCTTATCCCACTGAGCCACCCAGGTGCCCCATAATTAAGATACTTTTGCTATATGATCTGAGAGGTTGTTAGTGAATAATCATTGCGTGCATATATATGCAAGAATGCTACTGGAAAATAAAAGCGTTACAATGTTATATAATTTTGTTTTTATTGTATAGATCTGGAGAGAAATTTTGAAGCTTTTCCTTTATATGGTTTAACACTGAGCTGAAATATACTACTTAGTATGTAACAGTATGGTCTTTGGACATAAGATTTTGGTGGACTTATAGATTATGGCTTTTTTGCTGAATAAAATAAAACATGGTATGGAGGACACATATGAAAACATCATAAAATATGCACCAATATTCAGGAGAAGTTCCTATGCCCAGGTGTTTTCACTGGATTTTACTGATTGAAAACACAAAGTTAAGGGAAGACTGGTAAATGGGGCTACATTAAAACTAAGAATTTCTAGTCATTCAAAGTCACAACCAAGAGAACAGAAAGACAGCCCAGGGAGTGGGAAAAGCTATTTGACATCTTTATTTTCCTCAAAGGATTCTCATATGGAATATATAAATAGAGGCCTAGAAGTTGGTAAGAAAGAGATTACCTAATACAAAAGAGCAAAAGATTTGAATAAATATCCTATTTTTATTTTTTTACAGATTTTTAAAAAAGATTTTATTTATTTATTTGACAGACTGTGATCACAAGTAGGCAGAGAGGCAGGTGGGGGGGGGGGAGAAGCAGGCTCCCTGCTGAGCAGAGACCCCAATGTGGGGCTGGATCCCAGGACCCCTGGATCATGACCTGAGCTGAAGGCAGGGGCTTTAACGCACTGAGCACCCAGGCACCCCTAAATATCCTATTTTTTAAAAAACGATAGCCAAAGGCCAGTGAACACATAGAATAGGAAGTAAACACATGAACCTCTTGACCTTATTGGTGGTCACAGGAGGGGAGTCGAGATTAACCAGTCATGAAATATCACTAGCTCCCTAACAGCTAGAAAACAGGCCTGCAGTACTAAGTGCTGGTGAGGATGTGAGTACATCGCTGGTGGGAGTGTTACATTTAAAAACCAGTTGGCGGGATGCCTGGGTGGCTCAGTCGGTTAAGCTGCTGCCTTCGGCAGGTCATGATCCCAGCATCCTGGGAACGAGTCCCACATCGGGCTCCTTGCTCCTCGGGGAGCCTGCTTCCCCCAACCCCTCTCTCTGCCTGCCTCTCTGCCTGCCTGTACTCTCTCTATCTCTCTGACAAATAAATAGATAAAATCTTAAAAAAAACAACAACAACCATTTGTCTGTATCTACTAAAACATATACTGACAGAAATGTGTGGGTGTACACACACACACACACACACACACACACCCCACAGATCATCTGCGATCATCACAGATCATCTGTGAACTGGAAACAGTTCAAATATCTATCAGTGGGATTAGAATAAACAAATAGTGGGCTATTTCTATGATGGGATACTGTAGAGCAATGAATATAAATGAATTATTACTATGCACAATGACACAGATGGACTCAAAACTATAATATTGAGTAAAAAAATCCAAGTGATATATACTGATTCCATTTCAAAGAACCAAAATAGGCCAAACTGAGGTGCCGCAATGGTGTGACATTCCTAAAGGAGTGACTTTGGGGAAAGCTGGTGGGAGCAGTAACCCCAAGGGGACAGACACGGAAGGGACTTGCCTTGTCCTCACTGATTTCCTGTTTCTTGGTGTGGGTGGTGGTTACATTATTGTGTTCATTGTTTGGAATTTTCTTGAGCTGCCTACTTCCATGTGTGCCCTTTGGTATGAATGTTCTGGTTTTCATGAATCACTAAGAAAAACCCCAACATGAGTTTATCCCCAAAAGTTAAAAACATGGCTGTGGCCCCAAGGATCACCATCCAAGTAAAATGTTCATAACCTCTTGTTAGTTCAAAGAAAGGCAGGGGTTTGTTCCATAAGGTAAGGGCAGTGCATGGTGTACATGTTCTTGATGAAGCCATCCTAGAGCCTCTAAAGATGAACCCAGCTGAGATCGGCAAAATGTCGAAATACGTGTGGCAAAGTGGCAGCCACCGAGGACGCAGTTGCTAGGCGTTTGCAGAAGTCAGGAAGGAGGAGGATGACTGGCCTCCATGGATTTAAAATCTGGGTGGATCTGATCGGTCTTGGGAAGGGTTGGTCAGGGGTCACACATCACAAAGGAGAAGAGGGTCCCCAGGTTTTCAAGCTTCAGAAAAATGACTCAAACTTCTCATTGGTGGAAATTTATTTAGGGATTTAAGTCTAAGCATTTTGGGCTTAGGAATAAATCCGAGCACTAAACCTCCACACTGTTTGCATTTCGGGTTGGATGATTCTTTAAGGGGGTGAGGGGTCTTGTACACTGTAGGATGTTTAGCTGCCTCCCTGGTCTCTACCCACCAGATGTCAGTAGTACCCTATCCCCACCTGTGACAACCAGAATTTCTCCAGACATAGGTGAGAGGTTTCTTGAGGGGTAAAGTCAACTCTCTCTCCTCCCCATGAGAACCACTGGAATCAATAAATTTATACAGCAATAAGGAAGACAAGACATAACTTTGGTGTATGCACAGTCATGTACATTTTATAGGAGGCATATCTAAGGTGTATATTACCTTAACAACCAAAGAGGATAATAACAAGAAATAAAAAATTATTATTGTGTTCACAAGACATTCAAAGATATTACTGCTGGTACTCACATCTGTGTCCATTTCCAACAGACCTAAGTTGTCCTTAGATTTTAGGTGGGCCATTTTTGTCAGTAAAGAAGGAAAAGTTCTGTAGAAATGGGCCAAGTCTGCAAACACTGCAGAATGGATGAATCATGGTGGATCTATGTAATACTATTTGTGGTTGGTCCTGATAGGAAAATCATACTGACATGCTGATAAAATCTTAATACCATTCAACCTTGAATAAGTAAGTAAACAAATAATGTCATTTGTATGAAATTAGCAGCTACAGTGAAATTCTCATTTATCCATCTGTTTCAAAATGACTTGATGTATCATTTCAAGAATATTGCCAAAGGGTCCTCATCTGTCTCCTCCTCTGTTGAACTGGAGTATGCCATCTATGTGACCATGTTATGCCCAGAACAATTCTTTGCACATAACAAATACCCAATACATATATGGTAGAAGACACAGCCGAGTTCTAGTGACATTGAATTCTGAGAGGTGTAAATAGAAAGGAGAAACGTTCAGAAGAATGACTATCCGTTGGTCGCAGACCTGGGACTTAAGCACAGGTTAGCTGCAACTTTTCCAAGACAATGAAGACCTATGTTGACTTGGTAATTGTTCAACAAAGAGTTTTTGAAAACAAAGAGTTTTGACAACAAATAGTTAGGAGCTCAGTTCCATAGGAGGCAATGGAAATAGGTGAGTACAGTAAAGGAGGTCTGTGCATTGGTTGAGCTGACATTTTAGTGGGGGAGTAGACAGGGGACGAATGCACATAAGTGTGCTGTGGGTTAAGAAAAGAGCTGTTTGAAGGAACAACTCTTCAGAGGCTCTAGAGGGCCGTGTCTTGGAAGGCACAATCACAGAAGGCATCTCTGGAGGGAGGTCATATGACCCCGGACCTGAATGGTGCAAGAGGCCAGTGCCATGAAGATTGGAGGGCAGAGGCTTCCAGGGGGAGGGAGTTTTAAGTTCAGGAGGCCTAGAGGTAAGCATGGGTTGAGTTTGCACTAAAAAGAAAGAAAGCAGATGACCTAGAGCAAAGTGACTATTGATAGACTATCATAGGACACGAAGCTTTCTCAACCTAAGCACACCTGGTATTTTTTTTTAATTTTTATTTTTTATAAACATATTTTTATCCCCAGGGGTACATGTCTGTGAATCGCCAGGTTTACACACTTCACGGCACTAACCATAGCACATACCCTCCCCAATGTCCATTACCCCACCCATCTTTCCCGACCCCCTCCCCCCAGCAACCCTCAGTTTGTTTTGTGAGATTAAGAGTCACTTATGGTTTGTCTCCCTCCCAATCCATCTTGTTTCTTTTCTTCTTTTTCTGCCCCCCTAGTCCCCCATGTTGCATCTCCACTTCCTCCTATCA
>PISX010028281.1:0-21766 GCA_004024625.1 Mellivora capensis
GGTTGGGGGAGCCTGGTGGTGGGTATTGTGGAGGGCACGCATTGCATGGAGCACTGGGTGTGGTGTAAAACTATGTATGAATTCTGTTACGCTGAAAAGAAATAAAAAAAAAAGATGTGGTTCGTATATACAGTGGAATGTTACTCAGCCATCAGAAAGGATAAATACCCATCATTTGCATAGACATGGATAGAACTGGAGGGAATTAGGCTGAGTGAAGTAAGTCAAGCCGAGAAGGACACATCATATGGTTTCACTCAAATGTGGAACATAAGGAATAGCATGGAGGACCATAGGGGAAGGGAGGGAAAACTGAAGGGGTGGAAATCAGTGAGGGAGACAGACAATGAGAGACTATGGATTCTGGGAAACAAACTGAGGCTTTCAGAGGGGAAGCGGGAGGCGGGATGGGGTAGACAGGTGATGGGTATTAAGGAGGGCATGTGTTGTGATGAACACTGGCTGTTTGTTACATGCAACTAAAGAATCATTGAACACTACATCAAGAACTAATGATGTACTGTATGGTGGCTAGCTTAACATCATAACAAAAAAACCAAAGAAAAAAAAAAGATCTGATGATGTAAAGTGACTTTCTGTCCCAGTCTTCACACCCACAGAACTTGCATGCTTCTAGTGAGACCATCATTCTGCCCTCACAAAACTGCAGAAATCAGACTCCAAGAGGAAGCTCTCATTACCTACCCACAACCCTCAACAGAGACCAGCCAGTCTAATCTCATCACCCTGAACACTGCCTGTTCATGTCAGTCCACAACCTTTTGGAACCTTTTGTTCAACCTACAGACCCTTTATATTTTTAAGATGTAGTACTTTTGAGTCAAGCTCTTATCCTTTTCTGACCCTGCAAACTTTTCATTATGTCCTGTAGTTAGCATTTTGCAAGTAGAATCCTGGGCCTCTTTTCTATATATTACCTTTGCATTCCTGCTCTAAGTGGCTGTCTCCTACAGCTTTTTTTTTTTTTTTTTTTTTTTTTAAGTAGGATCCACAGCCAGTGTGAAGCCTAACACAGGGCTCAGACTCATCCCTGAGATCCAGACCTGAGCTGAGATCAAGATGCCTAACTGACTAAGCCACCCAGCCACCCCTCCTGTGGACTTCTTTAGTGGTACACATTTTTTCTTCTATGCCAGGCCTTAAGTTTTAGTTGATACCCCCCCCTTTTTTTTTTTTGCTTATAATTGCTGATTCAGATAAGGGAAAGAAAAGGGGTGAAGAATCAGAAATTAATCTGGTTTTGCTATGTGCTTTTGGAAGCTGTTTAATTCTGGCTTAGTTTCTAGTTTTGGGAAGCAGCTATTCACTTTTGCAGCTTCTGGTCAATCTATAAGAATCCTTAATCTAAGATCACCCAGTTGAATAGATTTCCAGGACCATGAAAAAAATGGATGTGTCTTTTTTAGATAGGAAGTGTGACTCAAAGGATCAACAGCTTAAGGTTTTACTGTTGGTTGGTTAACATTCTCTGGCAAGGTTTTTTCACTGAAGCTTCAGGAGAGTTTTCTCTGACATCTTTTGCCGAAGACAGTATCTCCAGATTTCAGATCATGGAGTGCGTGTTTTGGAAATGTAGCTTGAACCTGTTGAATGAATATTTTCTGGTATTTAGTTACACAAATCTGAAATAGGGTAAGATCTAGGTGTAGAAGTAAGATTTTTCAAATGAATGGAGTAGCCTGTTATTAGGTCAGAAGGAGGTGACCTGTGGGTCCCAGGGAAGGTAGATCACATTGCTGTCAAGGCTAATGGAAGCACTACTGTTTTTTGAGAGTTGTATAAATTTTAGTTTTAGAATTTCTTTGGTTCTCTTTCCTTTTCCTGAAGTTTTTGTGTGATAAAGATAGTGGAATTTTGAGCAAAAGTTAAAGCTTTGTAATTTTTTGATAATTCTGCAAGTGAAATGTGTGACCCTGTTTCTAGAAAAATGAGTTGGAATTTTCCAGATAGGAGAAAAGAAAATCAAGCAAATTTTGGCCACAATTGGGGCCACAGATCTTTGGCAAGAAAAGCATCAACTTACCATGAAGACAAACAACAATAAGTAGAATATAGTTATGGGCCACTGGTAGGCATTTATATGAAATCAATTTGGAGGTGTTCAAAAGGGAATTTGAGGCCTTAGTTCATACCCTGTGCCTATACTACCTTGATAATCTTAACGAGAATGATGTCATTGCAATATAGAACATGCATAGGAAACATCCTTGGAGATACCTTTCAAGTTATTCCATCATGTTAAATATCTTTGCCAATTTATCTGTTATTTTGGTTAATATTGTGAAGCATTTTTGTGAATGCACTTTTATTGTGGCAGTCTTCTTATACAATAGCAACATACCTAAAATTTCTTTACTTCTTTGTCCATCTGAGAGTGTTTCCTAAAGAGGTCAAGAAAGCTCTTTGTTTTAAAATTATTTTGAGGGGCGCCTGGGTGGCTCAGTGAGTTAAATTTAGCCTCTGCCTTCGGCTCAGGTCATCATCCTGGGGTCCTGGGATCGAGCCCTGCATCAGGCTTTCTACTTGGCAGGTAGCCTGCTTCCCCTTCTCTCTCTGCCTGCCTCTCTGCCTACTTGTGATCTCTGTCTGTCAAATAAAAATTTTTTTTTAAAAAGCAAAATTATTTTGAAATCATACACTAACCCCAAATCATCCCTACTAGCAATATAAATATTTATTCTTTTATCATTTGTTATCAGGCAGGTCCAGACAAGGGCGATAAGTCTAGTCATCAGAACTTATTTGATTTCTGGGAGAAGTTGATATTTTATGAGGAAGTCCAGACCAAGATAGTATAACCTTAACAATTTTTTAAAAACAATATGAAATAGTAATAAATAATTTTGAATCAGGATAACCAAGGGAGTCACTAGTTTTGTGAAGGTATGGCTAGTTTGTTCCCTAATAGTGATAAGCAGTCATAGGTTTCTCCTTTGGGTGAAGGATGGAAGGTGACTAGGGCTGGTGTTGCATGAGTGGATAATGATGTGTAAGGCAAATAACAATAATTCATAGGCAGTTTGGCTACTAGCTATGAAATGTTGAGTGATTTTTTTCTTTTAGAATTTATACAGTGTGGTGAACCATTAAGTTCAGTGTAAACCCCAGAACTAAATTTACTGGAGTTTTATATTGATGCTATAGCTTTGAGACAAGCTTTTAGACCCACAGGTCACCTCTTTCTTGGCTATTGAATCAAAAGACAGACTGAAATAAGAGACATCTGACAGTTCCCTTGCATTTGAATCAGGACCCCTTCCAATTACTCCTCTCTATTGTGCTGCATCACGAAGCTTGGGATAGATGGATAGATTGATTGGTCCCATTCCCCAACTCCAGTTATAGGCCTGATTGACCTAAGGCAGTAAGTCTAGTCATTGACCTTTATTGTATTAAACTTTCCCTGAAACCTGCTTTTCTTCCAGCCATATTTAAGTTTTGTGTGTCAATAAATTCCCCCTCCATTTGAGTTGAGATTTCTGTTCCCTATAACTGAAACCATCCTGACTGAGAAAACATTAGACCAATTTAGACTCACTGAGTTTTATTGTAAAGAATGTCTTGGAGACAGTGAAGAAAACTGTTACTTTGGGTTTTATTCTGATAGATAAGAAAGAACTTGTTAATGTCATGTATGGTGGGCAGAATAATCCCCCGCAAAGATACTCATGCTGTAATCTGGGGAAACTGAATATGCTAGATTGCATGGCAAAAGGGACTTTGCAGCTGTGATTAGGTTATAGACCTGGAGATGGGGAAATTATCCTGGAATATCTGGGTGGGTCCAAAATAATCACAGGGGTCTTCCTGAGTGAAAGAGGGAGGCAGGAGAAGCAGAGTTCAAGAAGGATCGGTGACCAAAGAGGCAGAGGTAAGAATGATGAGATTGCTGGTTAGGGGTCACAGGCCAAGAAATGTAGGCTATATTCATTCCTGAAGCTAGAAAAGTCAAGCAAACAGATTTTCTTTAAGAGTTTCCAGAAGGAGGGTGCCTGGGTGGCTCCGTGGGTTAAACCTCTGCCTTCGGCTCAGGTCATGATCTCAGGGTCCTGGGATGGAGCCTCATATCGGGTTCTCTGCTCAGCGGGGAGCCTGATTCCCCCTCTCTCACTGCCTGCTTCTCTGCCTATTTGAGATATCTCTCTCTCTCTCTGTCGAATAAATAAAATCTTAAAAAAAAAATTTCCAAAAGGATGTAGCCCTATCACCATCTTGGTTTTAGCCTCATGAAACCCATTTCAGACTTCTGATTTACAGAATTGTAAGATATTAAATTTGTGTTGCTTTAAGGCATTGAATTTGAGGTAATTCATTACAGCAACAATCAGAAACTAACACATTATGGAAACTGTCAGAAACTTAGAAGAGATTTTATGTTGAAGGGAAGGAAAAATTTTCCCTCTATACCCAGGGTCTTCTGGCTGGACTAAGGATGAAATGTACAGGAGACAGATTTACAAGAGAAAAAACCCCAAAGTTTTATTAAAGTGCATGGGAAATTGAGACCTAAAGAAATAACCAAAGCTGGGACACCTGGGTGGCTCAGTTGTTAAGTGTCTGCCTTCAGGTCATGATCCCAAGGTCCTGGGATCGAACCCTGCATTGGGCTCTCTGCTGGATGGAAAGCATCCTTTCTCCCTCTCCCATTCCCACTGCTTGTGTTCCCTGTCTTGCTGTCTCTCTCTCTGTGTCAAATAAACAAAAATCTTAGGAAAAAAAAAAAGAAATAACCAAAGCAGGCAGTTTTTATACTTTTTAGACAAAGGGACAATATATCTGAGAGGAATTTACAGGACATAGAAAACTTAACTTTGGGAGCTTCGCTTAGTAAGGAATTCTAAATAGAATTTGGGCTGGGGTAGTAAATTAGTAAAAAAGAACTGGAGTGTTTATGGAGTTTTCTTGGCTCTTAATTTCCTATCTCTTGTGATAAGGGTATTTCTTCACTTCCTGGAATGGGGAGGATGTCTTTCACATGAGGGGTTTATTTCCTGCTTTCAGGGGAACAGAAGAGGGTTTGAATGTCCTTCTTGCATAGGCTTTCTCTTAAGTAACTTGTTTTATTAACTTGAAGATATTATGTATTTATTAGAGAGAGAGAGAGAGTGGTGGGGGGTATGCAGAGGGAGAGGGGAGAGAGATTCTCAAGCAGACTCTGAATTGAGTGCAATGCCCAATGCTGGGCTTGATACCACAACCCTGAGTTCATGACCTGAGTCCAAATCATGAGTCGGAGGCTTAACCCACTGAGCCACCCAGGTACTCTGAAACAACACTTTCTGTATATTTCCAGGCAGTGCAGGAAAATGACTTCTGCAGGAGGGGAAACAAACATGGGACTCTGGATTTTCCTAACTTACTGCTTAATGATTTATTTTCTAGTCTTCCAGTCAGGGATAAGGAATACAGGCAAAGCCCAGCAATTTCCATGAGTTTGAGACAGCAAGGTGGAAGTCCAGAGAGGTTAATATGGCTATTGTTGACAGTACAAAATACTGAAGAGAGCCGCACAGAGAAAGAGAACTTCAGAAACCCATACAGGATCACTTTTGAGTTTTCATAGAATTTCTAAATAGGACATATGTGTGAGGCAAGTTATCTGGTATGGGGAAAATAATAGCCCAGGAGAAGCAGAAAGAAAAATGTCACTAGACACAATCAGGCTGTGCTACCAGGAGCCAGAGTGGAAAACGTCATTATTCATGACACATTGCAAGGAGAACTCAGAATACCATCAGAACAATAACAAAATACATCGAAGAAACTCTGATACCACCTAACAAGCTTTTGAACTTTTGAAAGCTTTCAAGCGTTTTGAAAGCTAGTCTGGGAGGATAAAATAGTTATCAAGTAACCTAACCATGAGAACAAAATTCAAGAATATGTATAGGAATATAAGCAATAGTTATTATCTAACAACTAAAATTCACAATACCTACCTTCAAAGAAAAGATTACCAGGATGCAAAGATGCAGGAAAATTCAACCTATAATGAGGAGAAGGATGAAACAATAGAAACAGACCCAGAAATGAAAAAGATGTTGGAAGTTCTGCATAAGTGCATTCGAACAGCTATGAGAAAGAGAGTTCATATAAATAAAAATGCACACAAAGGATTAAGTTAAGTAGAGACATGGAAGATATAAAAAGAAAAACCAAACTTCTGGAGCTGAAGAATACCATGTCTAAGATGAAAAATATAGTTAGATGGGCTTACTATCAGATTTGACACTAAAGAAGAAAAAAAAATATGAGCATGTGACCATAACAGTTCTCCAAAATAAAGCACAGAAAAAGAAGGGTGTAAACCACTCCCTGCACACAAACATTAGACTATGTGTAAGCTTTGGAACAATTTCAAGCGGACTAGTAGATAAGAATTTGGCTGAGGTACAGAAAAAAATATTTAAGAAGTAATGCCTGATTATTATCCAAATTTTTTGAACACTCTATAGCCATAGATTCAAGAATATAGAAATAAAGCAAACCAAACCCCAAGCATAGGGATTGTGAAAAAAACCATATCAATATACATCCTAATAAAATTGTTTTTATTATAAGACCAAAGATAAAGAGAAAATCTTAAAAGCAGATGGAGATTAGTACCATTGTATTCCCTATAAAGTCCTTGTTTCTGTAGATTGTGTCTGCTTCTTCTGGTCTATGTTCCTTTTGGGCTCTCTCTTCTCTTGCAGGATCCCCCTTAATATTTCTTGCAGGGTGCATATTCTTTTAGTTTCTTCCTGTCCTGGAAGCTCATTATCTTCCCTTCTGAATGACAGCCTTGCTGGATTGCTGGATAAAGTATTCTTGGCTGCATGTTTTTCTCATTTAGTACCCTGAATAGATCATGCCAGCCTTTTCTGCCAGCCTGCCGGATCTTTGTGGATAGGTATGTTGGTAGTCTAATGTTCTTTCCTTTGTAGGTTAAAAACCTTTCGTTTTAAGTTGCTTTCAGTATTTTCTCTTTATCTCTGAAATTTGCAGGCTCTCACTATTCTATGTGTTAGGGTCCATGATCAAAGGAACGAGACTGATGCAAAGCGAAAGTCAAGCAAAGC
Source organism: Mellivora capensis (assembly GCA_004024625.1). Classification (NCBI taxonomy): domain Eukaryota; kingdom Metazoa; phylum Chordata; class Mammalia; order Carnivora; family Mustelidae; genus Mellivora; species Mellivora capensis. The sequence continues at coordinate 7,083 of PISX010028281.1, forward strand.
TTTATTTCGCACCAAGCATCGAAAATCAAACTGACCAGTCAGGGCCATCTCTTACGAAGAGGTGATGACGACAACCCCGACAAGACCACTTGCTTCTCCCCAGATGAGGCCACTCCGGACGAGGCCGCCCTGGATGAGGCCGCTCCCCAGAATGACACTGCTCTGATAAGGCCGCTCTGGATGAGGCTGCTCCGGACGAGGCCACTCCAGACAAGGCCACTCTGGACGAGGCCACTCTCTGGAATGACACTGCTCCGACAAGGCCGCTCCGGACGAGGCCGCTCTGGACGAGGCTGCTCTCCAGAATGACCGCTCTGACAAGGCCGCTCCGGACAAGGCCGCTCTGGACGAGGCCACTCCGGACGAGGCCGCTCTGGGCGAGGCCACTCCGGACGAGGCTGCTCCCCGGAATGACACCGCTCTGGATGAGGCCGCTCCGGACGAGGCTGCTCCCCGGAATGACACTGCTCCGACAAGGCTGCTCCGGACAAGGCTGCTCCCTGGAATGACACCGCTCTGACAAGGCCGCTCCGGACAAGTGCCGTGGTGCTGCGGCTCGAGGTGGCGAGGCCGCTTGCAGCGGTGCCGTGACTTGGGGCGGCGAGGCTGCTCACGGCAGTGCCGCGGCTCAGGGCAGCGAGGCTGCTCGCGGCGGCGCCACTCCCAGCGGCAAGGCTGCTGGCAGCGAGGCCATTTGTGGTGGCGCTGCTGCCGATGACTACGACGACCAGGACGACCACGACACTCCCGAAGACCATGATGATGCTGCTCCCGACTACTATTACTCCGATGACTACCCTAATGGCTATCCCAACAGCTATTCTAATGGCTATGCTAATGGCTACTCTAATGGCTATCCTAACGGCTATTCCAAAGGCTATGTTAATGGCTATTCCTCCTACTACTCCCCCCGCCCCTCGCGTCCCCCAGCCTCACAGACTAACCTTTATAGAGGTGGTTGAGCCCTGGCCCACATACAGGTGGCCAATGAGATTTCAACACACCACAGTAAATATATGCGCGCCCCACTGATTGGATGTCTCCATCCGGCCCACCCCGCCCCTATATCTGGGGTTTGCAAGTAAGTTCCTCTGGCTAACCAGGCCCTCATATTGGCCCTCACATTCCCCCCTTTTCCTTGGAAATTAGTCAAATCCTTGACTTTTCAGTCAGTTCTATGTTCTCCTGTTGTAAGGGCGTTATACTGAGCATGTAAGACTAACATTTTTTTTAAAGATTTTATTTATTTGACAGAAATCACAAGTAGGCAGACAGCAGGCAGAGAGAGAGAGGAGGAAGCAGGCTCCTTGCTGAGCAGAGAGCCCAATGTGGGGCTCGATCCCAGGATGCCGGGATCATGACCTGAGCCGAAGGCAGAGGCTTTAACCCACTGAGCCACCCAGGTGCCCCAAGACTAATATTTTTATCGCTCTAATTTTCTTTGGTACAAATGACATTAGTGTACAGTCGGCTGATGAGTTAGGCATTCACCACTTTGTATAACCTTTTCTATTTTTCCTAATTCCGTTCATCTAATTTCCCACCTATACTTTACATAAACAGGTAACAATAGGAGCAACAATACACAACCAGGTAACAATAGGAGCAACAATAGACTCATAGTCTTTTGAGTCTTAGCTTTAGTCCACGGTCAGCGGGGTCCGCCGGCTGCGGCTTCCATCTCTGGGGGGGCGTCCTCGTCCTCAGCTCATTTGACATGACCCGCATGAATCCAGACCCTAATGCCTTCTACTTTTATTGCCGTGGGTGTGGTCAGGATGACAGTAAATGGTCCCTGCCAGGAAGACTCCAAATTTCCCATTTGGTGGTGGCTTATCCAAACCAAGTCCCCTGGTTGGTAAGGATGTGATTCCACCTCTGTCTCCATCTCAGTGTGGGAAGTTCGGATCCCCATGTGGGCTCTTTTTAAGACAGACTGTAATTCCTGCAGTGACTGGAGTACAGACTGATCAGTCATTTCTGCTAGGGCAACCTCTTGTAGCCGAGAACAGACCGGGGGGCAGGGGGAGGTGTCTCCCGAACATTATTTCAAATGGGATCACCTTGTTTAAATAGGGTGTACGTCATGCCCTGAGGAGGGTGAAAGGAAGGAAATCCACCCATCCAGTCTCCAGAATTAGCTTTGTCAAGGTCTCTTTAAGAGTCCAGTTCATTCTCTCTACTTGCCTGGAACTCTGGGGCCAGTAGGCACAATGTAGTTTCCAATTAGTGCCCACGGCCTTGGCCAATGCCTGTGAGACTGAACTCACAAATGCAGGCCCATTATCTGGCCTGATCGTGAGAGGCAGCCCAAACCTAGGAATTATTTCTTCTGGTAGCTTTTTGGCTACCACTCCTGCCGTCTCATGTTTGGCGGAAAAAGCCTCTACCCAGCCTGAAAAGGTATCTACAAAAACTAACATACGCTTGTGCCCATATTTTCTGGGTTTCATTTCTGTAAAATCTATTTCCCAATAAATTCCTGGTTCCTTACCTCTTTCTCTTTTCCCTCTTCCCATTCTAGTTCTTCCCACATTACCTGCCTGGCATTGAGCACATCTATCAACTATATCCTGAACCATATGCCCTAATTTAGAAACCTGGAACTGCTTGCCTATAAGCTCCTTGAGTTTGTGTATCCCCAAGTGAGTACCCTGATGTATCTGGTCTACTAACTTCTTACCTAGTCTTCGAGGAAGAATTATTTTTCCTGTTTTAGTCTTAGCCCATTTTTGTAAATACTTTAAATCTTCCTCTGAATAGTTTGGTTTTTCTAGTAGGGCTGGAGCCGGGAGTGTAACCAGTTCTTGTACTGTTTCTCAGGCTGTTTGCTTTGTGGCTTGATCTGCTAATTGGTTTCCTTTTGAAATCAGATCAGTCCCCTTTTGGTGTCCGGGCAGTGCATAATGGCCACCTCTTTTGGGTCCCAAATAGCCTGGAGGAGAGCCAATATTTCTTCTCTGTTTTTAATTCCTTTTCCTTCTGCTGTTAATAGGCCGCTTTCTTTATAAATAGCCCCATGTATATGGAGAGTAGCAAAGTCATACCTGTCATCCATATAGATGTTGACAGTTTTACCTTTGGCCTTCTGCAGTGCCTTGGTGAGTGTAATCAGCTCCGCTTTTTGCGTCGAGGTTCCATGTGGCAGGGCTGCCGTCCAGAGTTCCTGCTCAGGGGAAACCACCGCAGCCCCCACATACCTCTTTCCATCAACCATGTAGTTACTCCCATCTTTGAACAGAGTCATCTTCGCATCTGGGAGGGGAATGTCTCTGAGATCTGGCCTTATTCCTGCGACTTGGGTTAGGACCTCCCCGCAGTCATGTGGGTGGTCAGCCAGCTCCTCTGGCAGCAGCATGGCTGGATTTAGCACCGCTGGGGGCCAGAAGGTCACTCTTGGTTCATTGAGAAGGAGGGCCTGATACCCCATCACTCGGGCATTCGTCATCCATCGGTCAGGTGGGGTCTGGAGAAGGCCCTCGATAGCGTGTGTGGTGGTTAGGATGAGATTTTGACCCAAAGTCAGTTTACTTGCATCCTTGACCAGGAGGGTCGTGGCAGCAATTATGTGGAGGCACGGGGTCGGGGAGACCAGCTGCTACTGGATCTAGTTTCCTGCTAAGATAGGCTACTGGCCTTTGCCAAGGCCCCAGAATCTGAGTCAAAACTCCTTTCGCCACCCCTGCTTTTTCATCCACATACAAGTGGAAGGGCTTGGTAACATCTGGGATGGCCAATGCTGGGGCATTCAGTAAGGCTGTTTGTAATTTCCGAAATGCTCCTTCGGCCTCAGCTGTCCACTCTATCATAGTGAGCCCCCCTTTTGCCAGTTCATAGAGAGGTCGGGCAATCTCTGCAAACCATGGTATCCACAGCCTACAGTAGCCCACCATCCCAAGAAACTCCCTCACTTGTCGGGACGTGGTAGGGCGGGGGTATCTGGTGATCACCTGTTTCCTGGACTCAAGACAGTGAACGCACTCCCTCGTGGAGATCAAAGCCTAGATAAGTGGCGTGGCTCTGACAGATCTGTGCTTTCTTTGCTGACACCCGATACCTTTTTTCCTGCAGAATCTGTAAGAGACCTCTCGTCCCCCACAAACATGACTCATAGTCCTCAGCATCTACTAACAAGTCATCAATATACTGTAACAGAGTGACTCCCGGGTTGGAGGTTCTGTACTCACACAAATCCTCATGTAGGGCCTTGTCAAAAATGGTGGGTGAATTCTTGAATCCTTGGGGAAGTCTTGTCCAGGTGAGCTGGCCTTGGAACCCTTCCTGTGGGTCGGACCACTCAATAGCAAAAAGGGGGGACGCCTGGGTGGCTCAGTGGGTTGGGGTGCTGCCTTTGGCTCAGGTCATGATCCCAGGGTCCTGAGATGGAGTCCTACATCAGGGAGCCTGCCTCTCTCTCTGCCTCTGCCTGCTTGTGTGCTTTCTCTCTCTCTCTCTCTTTCTGACAAATAAATAAATAAATAAAATCTAAAAAAAAAAAAAAAGCAAAAAGGGGCTGAGATTCCCTTGCTAAAGATATGCAGAAAAATGCATCCTTGAGATCTAAGATGGTATATACCGTTCTTTTGGGGCCCAAGAGGGAGAGTAGGGTATAGGGGTTAAGCACCGTCAGGTGGATATCTTCAACCTGTTTATTAACTTCCCACAAGTCCTGAATGGGTCGGTACTCCCCAGTCTCGGCCTTTTTGATGGGCAGCAAAGGTGTGTTCCATGGAGATTTGTGAGGAACTAGGATCCCGTCTCCTCGGAGGTGGTTAATGTGTTTTCTGATCCCTTCCTTTGCTTCCCAGGGAAGGGGGTACTGCCGAATGTGACCAGCTGTAGCTGTCGCCTTTAATTGTACTACCACTGGAGGTTGTCCCTTGGCCAAGCCAGGGGGCTTCCCTTCTGCCTAGACCTCGGGAAACTCGACCTGTAGGATTTGGAGGAAGCTCCCCTGCTTTGTCTCCTCTGATTTTGAGACTGGCTTGTAAAGGAGGTATTCATCTACTGCTGCCATAAGCACCTGTACAGTGGGTTGTCTCAAGGTTACAGTCATGTCTCCTTCCAAGAACTGAATGCCAGCTCATAACTTGTGGAGGAGATCTCTTCCCATCAAGTTATATGGGGCATTAGAGAGGACGAAAAATCGATGTTTAACTACTCCCTAGGCCAAATTTAAAGTCCTTTCTGTTGTCCATTTATGTCTCTCTCTGCCATTTGCTCCTTGTACCCAGACTTCTTCTCCAGATAGTTTTCCCATAGGTTTAAGTAATGATGAAAATTAGGCTCCCGTGTCCACCAAAAAATCAATTGATTTCCTGTCCACTTCGATTTTTACTCTGGTGGCCAGCATTGCCATCTTCCTTTTGGGGCACTCCCTGGCCCAGTGTCCTTTTCCTTACAGTAAGTGCACTGATCTGAATCTAAGTCTTCCCACCTGCCTTCTCTGTGCTTAGGCTTTTCCTTCCATTTACTATCCCCTACCTGTCTCCTTCCCACCTCATGTAATGCCAAAACCTTAACCAGTTTTTTGTCTGTTTTTCATCCTCTTGTGCATCCCTGTTGTTAAACACCTTTTCTGCTATTCCCACTAACTCAGTCAGATTCTTCCCTTTAAATCCTTCAATTTTCTGAAGTTTCCTCCTTATATCTGGGGCTGACTGACTGGCAAAAGCAAGATTCACTGCCCCCTGATTTTCGGGTGCCTCAGAGTCGATTGGGCTATACATTTTATAGGCTTCAATAAGCCTTTCTAGGAAACCTCCTGGAGACTCATTCTTACCTTGAGTCACCGTATTAATTCTGGTTTAGTCCGAGTGCAGCTTTTACTTCTGGAAATTCTTACCCATTTCAGTTCCAGGATTTTAACACATCAAAGACCTGTATTTGTTCTGAAAGTCTCCCATATGAATTTCCTTTAAGGCGGAATTCATCTTACAAGAGAACCAAAACAACTACAAATGACAAAAACTCAGAATAGACATGGCTAAATACCAAGTGATGACCCTTATCAAAACATTGAAACTTCAGGAAATGTATAGAACCCCCGGAGCAGTTATAGCATTTACCCAAATGTAACCCAAAGTGTATCATTGATTTAGCAATACCTCCTGAGTAACTTAGCATATCAAGGAAAAGCCTTATGAGTCAAAGAGATCTTATTTACAATTCTGGGCGGGCAAAGAGAAAATCATTTACATTTTCTTAGAAACATCTCAGTCTCTAGTGAAGACTAAATATTAACCAATTGTGAACTGTTGCAACAGCAGTTAACCACAAAACGTGTTTACCAACAGATTTTAAAAGCACAAACCTAGTTCCAGCAACCAGTGCCCTAGCATTTCATCCCATTTGTCATCCAAGCAAAACTTCAAAGCTTCAGGTTACCAAAGACTCTGAAAGCCACTTTAACAATTACCCATTAAAACCCTGAGGCAGACAATTAACCATCAGTTCAGTCATCCCCCTGATAACGGATTTCACATTCCACCTCGGCCCATTGCACTTCAGATGCCATGCTCTCCCGCCAGCAAGGGGGAGGGGCTAGGCAGTCCACATCGGGCCAGAGAAGGCAAGGAACTCCCCGAAACAAAGGGATTTTTGGCAGCTGCTTGGGAATATTCCTTAAAGTCTCTGTCCTGAGTTAGACTAACCCCAGTTGGCTCCAGTTATAGCCTTTAACACACGAAATGAGTGAGGGGGAAGCTCCACATCTATTATGATGAACAGAGAGATGAAAATCAGAGTTCCCTTACTCTCTGTTTGCCCCATTCCTTCAAACACAGCAACAGAACAGACAACGAAAAGACAACCACAGACCCAGCGGTCCTTAACCAGAACCTGCCACCAGTGGGGATTTTCTCCATCCCCGGTGACCACCTAGGTGGACTCACCCCCCCCACCCCGCCACCCAGGGGGACTGGAACACCCCCGGCCACCCCTGACTGCCCAGGGGGACTCGAACCCCCCAGCAGGCCCCTGACCGCCCAGGGGGACTCAAACCCCCCAGCAAGCCCCTGACTGCCGAGGGGGACTCGAACCCCCTGGCGATCCCCTGACCGTCTAGGGGGACTTGAGCCCCTGGTGACTGCCTAAGGGGACTTGAGCCCCTGGTGACCACCTAGGGGGACTCGAACCCCCCGACCGCCCAGGGGGACTCGAACCCCCTGACCATCTAGGGGGACTCGAACCGCCCCCGACCACCCAGGGGGACTCGAACCCCCGTCGATCTACCAGCAGAGGGATGGGGCGTCCCCGCATCCACTCCAACCCTGGGGAGCATGGCCGCGTCCAACTTCTCCCTGGTGGGCTATACCCTGGAGCTCCACAACCAGACAGACAGACAGACAAGATCCCAATACCTCTGGAGGCTTTTCCCAGAAATTCCGATGCTGGCTCAGTTCTCGTCGTTTGATCCCGGACAAGCCCCCAATGTTAGGGTCCATGATCAAAGGAAGGAGACTGATGCAAAGCGAAAGTCAAGCAAAGCTTTATTTCGGACCAAGCATCAAAAATCAAACTGACCAGCCAGGGTCATCTCTTACAAAGAGGCGATGACGATGACCTCGACAAGGCTGCTCCCCAGATGAAGCCGCTCCAGACAAGGCCGTTCCGGATGAGGCCACTCCGCTCTGGACGAGGCCTCTCCCCGGAATGACACCACTCCGACAAGGCCGCTCTGGACGAGGCCGCTCTGGATGAGGCTGCTCCAGACGAGGCCATTCCCCGGAATGACACCGCTCCGACAAGGCCGCTCTGGATGAGGCCGTTCCCCGGAATGACAACGCTCCGACAAGGCCGCTCTGGATGAGGCCGCTCCAGACGAGGCTGCTCCCCGGAATGACACCGCTCTGGATGAGGCTGCTCTGGACAAGGCCGCTCCAGATGAGGCCGGTCCCCGGAATGACACCCCTCTGGATGAGGCCGCTCCGGATGAGGCCGCTCTGGACAAGGCTGCTCCGGACGAGGCCGCTCCCCAGAATGACACCGCTCCAACAAGGCCGCTCTGGACAAGTGCCGCGGTGCTGCGGCTCGGGGTGGTGAGGCTGCTTGCGGCAGTGCTTTGGCTCGGGGCGGCGAGGCCGCTCGCAGCGGTGCCATGGCTCGGGGCGGTGAGGCTGCTGGCAGCGAGGCCGTTTGTGGCGGCGCTGCTGCCAATGACTACGACGACCAGGACGACCACGACGCTCCCGACGACCATGACGACGCTGTTCCTGACGGATATTACTCCGATGACTACCCTAATGGCTATCCTAATGGCTACCCCAACGGCTATCCTAATGGCTATCCTAACGGCTATCCTAATGGCTATCCTAACGGCTATACTAATGGCTACTCTAATGGCTATCCTAACGGCTATGCTAATGGCTACTCTAATGGCTATCCTAACGGCTATTCTAACGGCTATGCTGATGGCTACTCCTCCTACTACTCCCCTTTATAGAGGTGGTTGGGCCTGGCCCACACACAGGTGGCCAATGAGATTTCAACACACAGTAAATATATGCGCACCCCACTGATTGGATGTCTACATCTGGCTTGACCCGCCCCTATATCCGGGGTTTGCAAGTAAGTTCCTCTGGCTAACCAGGCCCTCATATAGGCCCTTACACTATGTTGGGGTGTTGATCTATTCTTATTGATTTGGGGAGGTGTCCTCTCTACCTCTTGGACTTGAATGCCTGTTTCCTTCCCCAGAGTAGGGAAGGTCTCAGCTATGATTTGCACAAATATACCTTCTGTCCCTCTCTCTTTCTTCTCAGGACCGCAGTAATTCAAATATTGTTTTTTGTGTAATTTTATGTAGTTTTATGGCATAGCTGATTTTTTGATGCCTCCCCTCATGGTCCAGTAGTTGGCTTTCTCTCTTTTCCTCAGCTTACTTTCTTTCCATCAACTTGTTTTCTGAGTTACTGACTCTGTCTTCTGCCTCATTTTCCCTAGCTGTTAGAGCATCCAATTTAGACTGCATCGCAGTTAAAGCGTTTTTAATGTTGGCCTGATTCGATTTCATTTCTGCAGTAAGAGATTCTCTAGTGTCTTTCATGCTTTTTTCAAGCCCCGCTAGTAACTTTATAATTTTTATCCTGAATTCTAGCTCTGACATCTTATACCCATATGGATTAGATATGTGGTAGAGACTACCTTTGGTTCTTTCTTTTTTTTCTTTTTTCTAAGATTTATTTGTCAGAGAGAGAGAGAGAGCGAGCACAGGCAGACAGGGTGGCAGGCTGAGGCAGAGGGAGAAGCAGGCTCCCCGCCGAGCAAGGAGCCCGATGTGGGACTCGATCCCAGGACGCTGGGATCATGACCTGAGCCGAAGGCAGCTGCTCAACCAACTGAGCCACCCAGGCGTCCCGGTTCTTTCTTTTGTTGTGAATTCATCCTTCTAGTAATTTTTCCCAGAGAAAAATGGATGGGGGAAAGAGAGAATATGATCTCACACTCATGGATGGAACAGGGTGATCTTCTTGGTCTTGAACATCTTCTGGTCTGTGTGTCAGGAGACACTAAATCCCAAGATTGTAAAGAAAGCAAATCTTACACATATATAGAAAAATAAAATTGAATACAGTGAAAGGAATAAAAAAATGAAGAATATAGCTATAAAATGTCAATATAAAAAATGAAAGATAAAAAAGTTAAAAACAGTTGATAAATTAAAAAAACAAGTTGAAAAGGGAAAAAAGAAAAAAAAAGAAACAGAAAATTTTAAATGGAAAGGTAAATGAATCATGAGGAAAAAAAAACTAGAGTTCTGTATACTGTTTTCACCTGGTGCTGGAGTTTTGCAGTCCTGTGTGGTCCATAAAATTGCTGTTCACCTGTTCTTCCACCTGGTTTTCTGGGGGGCAGGGGCCTACTGTGCTGATTTTCTAGGCAGAGATGCACTGCCTGGGCAGAGATGCACTGCCCCTTGCCAGGGGGTTGGGCGGGGCTCCGGATAAACTGGTCGCTATGTGTGGCTTCTATTCCTAGAAGGCTTTGCTCTCCTGTTTGGAGGGTGAAAATTAAAATGGCCGCCCAGATCTCTAGTGTTAGAGCTGAGCTCATGTTGTGTGCTAAATTCTGCAGACTCCTGCAGTGCTCACTCACACCGAACCTCCCTCAGTAAGGCAGAAGGTCACAGCATTTATGATCTTTGCAGGGCCCCCAGATGGAGAGCTTCAGATAAAGTGGACTCCCTGTCAGCTGACTTTGTGGGAGGAGAAGGATCTCTGCCTTCTCCTTGATTGTGTCTTGAGCAGGAAGCATAGCCCCCTCTCTCACAAAAACTGAACTTGAGGGATAACAAGTTTGGGGCTGGCAGGCACAGGGGGTCACTGCTGGAGGATCCTGAGGGGTGTGGAGGGGCTATGCCCAGCACCAAAGCCCTTGGTTGAGGCTCTGTCCATCCTGCAGCTGTCATGAGCCCAAAGTGTGCTTTGTAAAGGTCTCTCCTACTCACAGAGGTTCAAGTGGCTCTTGCCATTGCCACTAAATGTATATCAGGATGAAAACATTCAGGTCACGCCTGCAACTTACTGACCTGTGCTGCCATTAGAGGTTCCTTCCTGAGAGGAAGGGGCCCAACCAGGATGGACAGGGAGCAAGCAAACAGGGTGGCCCGGCCAACACCCCTCTGCAGCCTGGAAGCAGGGCCTGGTTGCTCTAGTTAGAAGCTGAATTATGGAGCAGGAGGGGCTGGAGTGGCTGGAGCATGTCCCAGGATGTGACCCGAATGAAGTGTGTTCTAGGACTAAGGGCAGGGATGCTTGTGCGGGAGGACCCATGAGGAGGGTATGGGCAGGCTCTTCCCTGCTCCATGGGTCACTCCCAGTTACCCTGATGGCCTCACTGTTCACTTGTCTTCCTCATGATTTCAGGGCTCATTTTTTAGTCTCTGGGGTCCCTCCTTTCCCTAACATGGCCCTACTTTAATAAGGAGAGTATAGATAGAGGACCCTGCAGCCAATACTCCCAACAATGTGAGTAAAGTGTGTTCCAGAAATTGTGCTTGTAGGAATCAGTCCTAGAGAAAAAGATTTATGGCACATATGTCCTCTTCACTTTAATTATGAGGCTCAAATAATTGAAAATGGTTCAGTTGTTTAATAGGTGGTGCTGCTGAATAAATGATGTGTGGTCACTGAAAATACCCAAGGGGACAGGAGCAGCAGTGCATGTCCACAGTGGGTACCTCAGGCAGAACAAGAACCCAGCTGTGGAATCCTCCCTTCCCCACCCTATTACACACACACACACACACACACACATACACACCCCTACCCACACACTGCACTTGGAGGGAAAGGACTAGAAGAGGGACACCATGTGTTATGGGCAATCATTCCTTGGTAGAAGGAATGTGTCTTCTTTTCTTCATATTTAAATCATTATTTTACTAACAAAACATAATCTGGCTAAAACCTTAGAGAACCATTTACTTTATTACCTGATATGTTTGTATTAAATGGGAAGATTTAATATGCACTCTTGTTATTTTTATAATATGAATGTTAGAATAATTGAAACCTGGCCTATCCAGGAAAATGAAAGATTTTAAAGGTGTCTCACGGACCTAGATATTTCTGGCTCCCGAATCATACTTACAAAGGCAACCCTGGGGTGCCTGTGTGGCTCAGTTGTTAAGCGTCTACCTTCGGCTCAGGTCATGATTCCAGGGTCCTGGGATCAAGCCCTGCATCAGGCTCCCTGCTCTGAGGGGAGCCTGCTTCTCCCTCTCCCACTCCCACTCCCTCTGCTTGTATTACCTCTCTGGCCATTTCTGTCTGTCAGATAAATAAAACAAAATCTTGAAAAAAAAAATCCAAAAGGGAACCCTGTTCCAGATAATGAAAACATTTCCTTTTGGATATTTCCTTCACATAATCTTTATTCTATTAGGAATATTCCTCTGTAGTAAAATGTCACTTTTTTAAACCTGTAAAAATAATGAATCACTCATATGTTATGTAGCCAGACACAAAAGGCCACATTGTATGATTCCACACACATGAAAACCCAGAAGACGTAAAGCAACAAGTCCAAGAAAAGAGGAGTGGCTGCTGGGACTATGCTGAGGGAGTAGTAACTGATGAGTGGAGGTGTCTCTGGGAGGGAAATGCTGTAGAAGTACAAGATTGTGCAACACTCTGAAAGTACCACATAGCTCCTGGTAGTACAGTTTAAAAGGATCAGAGTAAAATTTCATGTGAACTCAAGCCATAGTTTATTTATAGAACAAAGCCATTAGGTGCATGAACAACACAAAAACTACAAACACTGGAAAGACAGGGGAGGGGAAGCTATCCTTTGAGGCTGTAGCCAACAGGAGCTGTGGCTCAGAGGCCGAGGCTGGTTTCTCCACTGAGAGGTGGTTCCTGGAACCCTTCAGCGACCCTGATAGCTGTTGTGGGAGCCTTCTCATGCTCTGGGGCTACTAAGGGCCCAGGTGGCTATTCCAACTGCTGTAGGAGATCAGAGCTGTGACTACCACTTGCACTGGCCCCAACACATCAGATGGTATCACTGCTCTTCCTAATTGCTGAGATACAGCTGCAGTGATGAGTTTCACCAGGTCAGGCTCTGAAACTGTAGCAGGCACCACAGTGGAGCTGGGTCTAGCTCTAGGTGTGGTTCAGGATCTTGCTCCGGGTCTGGTGCTGTAGCTCCAAGAGGAGAAAGTATCATCACAATGATTGTGTCTCCACGTCCCTTCAAAATTAAGGAAACTTTGCTCAGGACTCAATAGTCTGAGTCCAAGAACCGGTCCCTGGGTGGTCTCCCCAGACTGTAGCCCAGGGGGGACAGTGATCTGAGACTACTCATTGTTCCTGAGCAAACTGCAGTCTATGGAGGCATGCTCTGTGTGCCTCTCCCCCTGCCAACAGGCCTCCATCAGTCAGCCGCAGTTCTCCTCATCCCAAGCCTTTGGCTCAGTGGACACAAGGTGTTGCAGCTGTGAGAGGAGGAAATGGGCATGTTGCTCTAGGTCTGAGCCTGGCATGTTGAGCCCTAAGTATGCCAGCATCATCTTTAGGAAGGGAAATTCTGGGGGATGGAAAAAATCTTCAGGGTAGTGGTCCACCCAGGTACCCAGGATGGAGGAGATGGCCTTGGGGACAGATAGGTAGGCAGAGGAGTCAGAGGACAGGGCACCCTCCCACATCAATGCGTCAGGGAACCCTGTGGGAACGTGGGCCCCTGGGTCTCCGGCTCTTGGCTGTCAGAGACCATTCCTACTCCATGTCTGCCTGTGATCTGGCAGTCCTGCCTGAGACAGGCTGGGTCACAGAGGAGGGGCTGGGGAAAAGCCTTTGTGAGTGGGAGCCCTTGACCAATGGTGTGACCTTTTCTGTCCTCCTTGGGGAGCTGGACACACTCCTCAGTCTGTCTCCCTGCCCACTCGCCACTTGACTTCAACTCATGTGGGCAGGGAGGGGTAGTGTCTGGCGTGTTCATTGCTGTCACTGCACACACCAGTGCTCTGTGAATATCCAAACAAGGTGGGAACAGAGGTAGTCTGTCATTTCCCCGGCCTTCCCAGGAACCTCCTAATTCCTCAAACCTTTCCTCCCGTGCCTCTGTGCTGCCTCATTCACAATGTGCCATGAGTGTGTCTCCTTCCATGGGCATGAATCTCCCACAGGATGGGGGATGTCCAATCCCAGAGCCCTCAGTGGGTCTCCTGGGTACCTGCTGAGGACCCAGTGTCCAGGTTCCAGCAGATGGGTGACCCTTTGTTCTGGGTCCCAGGATTGGGGTGGAGACAGGGCTGGGAAGTGGCCGGGGTTGGGAATGACTCTCTTAGGGGCTGAAGCTGTCCTCCAGCCCCCTGTTCTCTCCCAGTACCCATACTGCACACACAGCTCTCCAGGACCCCTTTCCTCTTCAGCAGAAAAAGCCCTCAGACCTTGACCCTCTCACAGGAATTGCAGGTGTGTGGGATGAAGGTCCAGCAGCCCCTCCAAATCACAGTCCCTTCACTGCCCTCTTGGAGAGGAAAGACCCTCCTGCCTTAGCCAAAGCTCACTCACATGTTCCGCTGTTCCTGGGATCCCCCGATCCCATCACAGTTAAGAGGATGCATCCATAGCTGGAGGAGGCCAGGAGGGCATCACAGGAAATGCCCTTTGGACCCTATTCCTCATCACGTCTAGTGTCACTATCTGACTCCCGACTAGTATGGAGCCCTGGGGTGCTCCAGAGTGCTGTCTGCTCTGTGCACGGGATCACCGTCAGCTCCCAGGGAAGCATCTGCATGACTGCCCCTAGGAGGGCATCCTTCATGCTTGATGAACGAATGGGGCCCAACCAGCCCCATGGCAGATATCTGAGTGGGCCTGGATCCCCTGTTCATCCCCTGGCATCCATGCTTTGGTTTCAGCCAGGCCACAGGCCTAGATGGAGTCTCAAATCTCCTTTTCCAATGGGAAAAGAGCCCAGCTCAAGACCATGGTGACAGGGAGGGAAGAGGCAGAGGCTTCATCATGGGGAGCAGGACGATGATAAATGAGCACGACGACCACAGCCCCTCTAGCGGACCTTTCCACAGGGCCAGGCACCCAGGTGTACTTTCCCTACAGGACCCCACTGAGTCCCTAGAATAGCTCTGCCCCTGTCACAGAGCAAACTGAGGCTCAGGGAAGTGTGGTGACATTCCCAAGACTCCCAGCGAGGAGGTGGCCAGATCCCACTGGGCC
>PISX010028282.1:0-21780 GCA_004024625.1 Mellivora capensis
GGCTAAAATTAACAAGTCAGGAAATGACAGATGCTGGCGAGGGTGCGGAGAAAGGGGAACCCTCCTACACTGTTGGTGGGAATGCAAGCTGGTGCAACTGCTCTGGAAAACAGCATGGAGGTTCCTCAAAAAGTTGAAAATAGAACTACCCTATGACCCAGCAATTGCACTACTGGGTATTTACCCTAAAGATACAAACGTAGTGATCCGAAGGGGCACGTGCACCCTAATGTTTATAGCAGCAATGTCTACAATAGCCAAACTATGGAAAGAACCTAGATGTCCATCATCAGATGAATGGATAAAGACGATGTGGTGTATATACACGATGGAATACTATGCAGCCATCAAAAGAAAGGAAATCTTGCCATTTGCAACGACGTGGATGGAACTAGAGGGTATCATGTTTTGTGAAATAAGTCAATCAGAGAAAGACAACTATCATATGATATCCCTGATATGAGGAAGTGGAGATGCAACATGGGGGGTTGGGGGGGTAGGAAAAGAAGAAAAGAAACAAGATGGGATTGTGAGGGAGACAAACCATAAGTGACTCTAAATCTCACCAAACAAACTGAGGGTTGCTGGGGGAAGGGGGTTCGGTAAAGGGGGGTGGGGTAATGGACATTGGGAGGGTATGTGCTATGGTTAGTGCTGTGAAGTGTGTAAACCTGGCGATTCACAGACATGTACCCCTGGGTATAAAAATACTTTATGTTTATAAAAAATAAAAAAAATTTAAAAAAAAGCAAAAAAATTGACACTAATGAAAGGTCAATATACAATAATCACCCACAACCTAAATCCAAACTCTTGAATAATTCACTACCCAAAAACCCTTTGCTCATTCTTTGTTTCTCCTTGAGGGGAGTGGGCAGGAGGCAGTTAGCACCATGCACTCTGACCACATGCTGTTCCTATTAGCCTCTTCATGCACCAGCTCTCACTCAACCCTCAGACCATCATTGGTGGTCAGCACAGCGATTTGTCGTGCAGCTCAGAAACCTTGTCCAAGTTCATGCTTTCATCATGTGTGTGTAAAAGAGTGGTCACTTCAGAAGTGCAGCTCTTTTCTCTGCCTCCTCCCTCCTTCTAGCAAGAGTCAATAGAAAACACTCAGTGGCCCATTATCATGAATGGCATCAGTCTTTGTGCCCAAGAGTACTTACACACAAAACTACCACACAAGGCTTTGAAACAGAATTAAGTTATATGTTTGATCATGTTGCCCCAAAATAGGACTTTCTGTACATTCTCGAAGGAGAAGATGTTAAGAGTGTGTTGCCTATGAATGAGCTCACAAGTTAGTGGAATTAATAGTTACTCAGTACAGAGTGTGCATCTGTGGTATCTCATTTAATCCTCTCAGTGACCTTCCCAGATAGATATTCCTTTTTCTTGACATTTTGATTTTTTATTTTTATCATGAAAAATTTCAAATATATATAAAACTAGAAATAATAAAATACACATCCATATTTCCTATATCTGGATTAGCAGTAATGACCAATTTTCCACTTTTACTTTCTTTTTTTTCCCCTGCCGAATTTTTAAAAAAAGATTATTTTAGAGAGAGAGAGAGAGTGCGTGTGTGTGCAGATGCACAAGTTGGGGGATGGGTAGAGGGCGACAGTCCCCAAGCAGATTCCCGGCTGATTGTGGAGCTCCACTCTGGGCTCAAACCCATGACCCTGAGATCATGACCTGAGCTAGAACCAAGAGTCAGTCGCTCAACTATCTGAGCCACCCAGGCACTCCTCCCAGCCTAATTATTTTAAAGACAGAAATAATGACATATCACCCCAACATATTCTAGTATGTATCTCCAAGACACAAGGAATTTTCCTATATAATTATAATATCACTTTGACACAGTAGATAAGGTTCTCTATATTAACATGAGGAAGTCTGCTCAGAGATGTGTAGAGCTCCAGAGAAGCAGAATGTGCTTGGGGTCTGGAAGGATGACTTGTTTTTCTCCCACCGTGTTGTGTGCTGAGTTAAAGAGCTGACATTTCGGAGGGCAAATTTTCTAAATTCCCTAAAGTTAAGGGACTGGAGATGGTGTTTGGAGAGATGGTGAGCCAACTGCTGCTGTGAGGTAGCACCTGCATTTGGGACCTTCCATTTTTCATCCCGTTTCATATACATCAGTGCCACTCAAAGTGCAGAGAATGTTTAGGCTCCTTTAACCATTGAAATCTAGGGGTCATAGCTGGGCATGATGTATTTTAACCTTGAAATTCTTAAGAATCCTGTTTGTCTTCTGAAAAATAGGAACTCTGGGGGTGCCTGTGTGGCTCAGTCGGCTGAGCGTCTGACTCTTGATTTCAGCTCAGATCCTCATCTCGAGCTTGTGGGATTGAGCCCTGTGTTGGGCTCTGCACTCAGCGGGGAATCTGCTTGTCCCTCTCACTCTGTTCCTCCCCCACACTTGCTCTCTCTTCTCTCAAATAAATAAATAATTAAATAAAATCTTAAAAAAAAAAAGGAATTCTATTTTAGAGTATCCCTAAGTGTCTTCATATGTATTCATGAATTTATTTGTTTTTTTCATGCAACAAATACCTTTTGAAAACTCAGTATAACCACGAACTGGGAACAGCTGAGACCTGAGAGTTGGGATATTTTTAATCCTCAGTTTCCCACCCACTTTTCTAGTGAAAGTATCACTCCATTGGAGGTGCCATGGTGATCCCACGGCTTCCTGTGTTCCCTTTCATCCTTGGCACATTTTGCTTTGCATGAGCACCCAGGTTTGAGAGGCCTTTAAGGCAGGAGATGTCCAAGGGCATTGACTGGTGTGGCTGTCGGGTGCGACACAGTGCTTGTGAGTTGGCTGCTGGCCATTCACAGTCTCATTTGCTGAGAATCAGATTCATTAGGTATCCATTGCACACCTACTGTATGCTGAACTTTGATAGTCCTGTGAAACAGATGTGTAGAAAAACTATAGTGTAGTGTTATGGGGATCTTTAGTGTTCATGCCCTCTAGTCCTACATTCTAGAAGAATCTGTTATTATTCATTCATTCAACATATATTTATTGTGTACTTTCATTTTAGGTGCTGGAGATTACGAATGAGACAGACAGAGTCCCTATCCACAGAAAGCTTACCTTCTAACATGGGATCCTAATCCTTTCCTTAAAACTTATGGTTGCCCAGTGCCTTATAGTTTCAAAATACTTTTTCATATATGTCTAATTTTGATATAGCATTCCATGGAATAGGCAAAATAAGTCTTCTTATTTCAATTTTATAAGATAGGAAATTAAAGTGGGGAGAAATTAAGGGCTTGTGGATAAAGCAACAGACCAGGAATTTCAAAGTTGTGCTCTTTGGTCCATATGTCATACCTTGGTCCATATGAGGTAATAAGGCTGTATATAGCATTACACTGAGCCCTGGGAATGGAAATATGAAGGCTCCTCCATAGACAGACTAGTCTTTACTCCTGCCCTGAAATCCAGTCTTTTCATAAAGCCAAAGAAGAACATTTAAATTTCTTCCTCTCTTCTTCCCTCCACCCATTCCTTCCCCATCTTTTACTTATCAGTGAACAGTACCATAATCCACCCACTTGACCAAGCCAACATTCTAGGTTGGTTCTTTCTTTATGGCACTGACTCCCAAGATCTTCTCAGCTCTCCAGAATATATTCTGTGTTCTCTATCTCCACTATGACCTACATTGTCAGTCAATGTAGAAGGTGATGACCACCTTCTCCTTTCTAGACCTCTATAATTCCTTCAACAAGATGTCCTGTTCTTGTCTTAGTCTGGGGTTTTTCTCTCCAAATAGCGGAGTAAGTGAACTTTGAAAAACCTTAAGTCATGATGCATCCCTGTTTAATAACCCCTGATGGTCTCAATTCCTCCTAGAACAAAATCTTGCCTCTTTCTCTGGACTACAAGGTACTGAGTGATCTGGTTTCTTTCTTCCTCACACTCATCTCCGGTCAACCTCTCGTCATCCTACAATGCCAGCTGCACTTGCTCATGCCAGCCACACTGGTGTTCCTTCTATTCCATGAGAACCCCAAGTTGATTTACACTGTAGTTTTATTCTTTCTCTTGATTCTCCCATGGGCAGGCCATTCTAATCAGATTAAGTGTTCTAATATTTAATCTGGCTCTCAGATTAAATGTCACTTCCTTGGAAAGGAGTTCTTTGACTTTCTCCCAACATTCTTTCAGTCCACCTTATCTTAATCTTCTATGTTATACCAATCTTTATCAGTTATTGTTTCTTGTTTATTTGCTTGTCTACCTATTGTCTGTATTCTCCAGTAGAAAGTAAGCCCCAATAGAAGAATCTTGCCCATCATCTTTATTTCTATACCCTTAATGCCCCAAACAATGGCTGGCACATAGTAAATGCTTAATAAATATTTTTGATTGAAGGAATTGAAGAAGTCAGGGCTGTTGCTTTCCAACTTTGAATAAATTTTATCAATTCATTGCTCAACGGTTATAGACTATGACCAGGTAAGGACCCATGTGTATAAATCTTTTGGCCTGATAAAAGAGCAAGGCTGGGAGGGCCAAGTGCTGATTCTCTAAGTAAGTAACTTATTGAATCCAATGATTGTTCTCTAAGCAAACCTTGTCTTTCAGAGGCTCTTAGGTAGTGAATATTCCATGAGGCCCACTTCAGGCTGAGTGTTTCCCAGTCTGCTCTCTTACATCCATGCATAACCCTGTGATGTGAAATGTAACCACTTCATGATACAAGTAAGAAAATGAGGCTCAGAGAGATGAGTTAACTTGGTCAAAGCTATCTGTCCATGGAGAGCCAGAGCTGCCATCCAAACTCAGGGCTCTTCGGCTGCTGAGTCATCATCTTCCCTCTCCATATCTCTGGAAGCCAGGTCAAGACTTGAGAGCAGGGCTTTTTCAAGATTTAAGAAAGAAGTATGCAGGTGAATGGAACACTCATGACATATCTAAGTGGTTGATATTCAGATTCTTGGTGAGTGGAGGACCAGTCTGAGACAACTCTCTGTTCAAATGTTGTTTTCTTTTAAAAAGTGCACTTTCACTATGAGGTTTGGAAGGGCCTTCCTCAGAAAGAGAGCCCAATTACAGGGGCGCCACATTCAAAATTCAAGAATGCCTGATTTGTGCTTTTTTAAACAGTAAAAAGGGCTCTGAAACATATTAAATTTTTATGAGGTGTGTTGCTGACTAAAATTTTTTTGAGCAAATAATCATACAAAAAGAGTAGACCACATACTTAAAATTAAAACCTCCAAATAAGAAAAATATTTATTAAATAAACTTACACCAAGCCACAGTGGCCTTTTGCATGGGCTTTCTCCTTGAAATATTAGGCCATTTCAATTCTTGGATTAATCTTAATTAACAGATTGATGGGTCATTATTTGAGAATGGCTTAGTCTGTGAGGTATGGCCTGTCATATAGAGAATCCTGGGCTAAGAGTGAGAAGGC
This sequence comes from Mellivora capensis, assembly GCA_004024625.1. Taxonomy (NCBI): domain Eukaryota; kingdom Metazoa; phylum Chordata; class Mammalia; order Carnivora; family Mustelidae; genus Mellivora; species Mellivora capensis. The sequence goes on from PISX010028282.1 coordinate 5,454, forward strand.
CTGGTGAGTTAGTCTCATCACTAACTGTGTGGCTTTGGGAAGTCACAAGGCTCTTTGGGATACAGTGTTACCGTCTTTAAAACAGAGATAGTGGTATATCCCTTCAGTGCCTCTTAAGGTGATTGTGAAAAATCAAAGGACTAATGGCTGTGAAAGCACTTTGAGGTGTAATGGAAGTGTGAAACATTTATGATATTAACAGTACTAGTTATTCCATCAATGTTAACAAGTAGACTTATTTGCAATGGCCAAGAGAAAGAGACTTTCATGCTAAAACTCTTTTCTTTTGTCCTTTCTGTGTACCTCATTCCTGAGAAATTTTTATTTTAAAAATTTATTTATGAGAGAGAGAAAGAGCAAGCAGGGGAAGGGGCAGAAGGAGAGAAAGAATCCTAAAGCAGACTTCCCGCTGAATGCCCTAGGGGACGTTGAAGCAGACATGGGGCTCTATCCCAGGATCCTGAGATCATGACTTGAGCTGAAATCAAGAATTCACCACTTAACTGACTGAGCCACCCAGGTGCCCTCTTCACCCTCACTGAGAACTCTAAGTCTTTCACCCTGGAATAATCATATTTGTAATTTTTAAGACCTTTGCTACAAATATTATGTAATCCCTTGGGCCTACCTATTCACGAGATTTAAAAAAATTCTTCTTACTTTCAGTTCCTTTCTCTTCCAGGCCATCCTGTTATCTTCATGTCAGTCACCAGAGCAAAAATATTCCATGACACTCCACTGACTATCAAGAACAATTCTCTGACTATAGGAACATCCAATTTGGTTTAGCTGTCCATTCAGTCTAACTTGGCTTCAGCTAGATGAACATCTTCTTTATCTGCTGACTTTATATTTCCCCACTTTCTATTCTTTGCATTTGCTGCCCCTCTTCCTGGCAATGCTCTTCCTTCTCCCAAATGTCTGGCTCAGGATGCAAAACAGCCTGAGGCTGCGTCTTTGATATACAGGAATACCCCCTCATCCACAGGGGATGTGTTCCAAGACTTCCCGTGGATGCCTGAAACTATGGGTAGTACTGAACCCTGTACATACCATGTTTTTTCCTATACATCATATCTGTGATAAAGTTTAATTTATAAGCTAGGCACAGTAGCAGATTAATAACAAAAATAAAATACAGCATTTGTAACAATATACTAATGTGGTCTCTCTCTCCCTCTCAAGATATCTTATTGTCCTATGCTAACCCTTCTTCTTGTGACAAGGTGAGACGATGAAAGGTCCACAGGATGAGATGAGGGAGGTGAATGATGTAGGTATTGTGATGTAGCGTTAAGCTACTATTGACCTTCTGCCCATTTGTCTGGAGGAGGATCATCTGCCTTTGGGTCACAGTTGACCATTAGTTAACAAACTATAGAAAGTGATACCAAGGATAAGCAGGGGACCACTGCAGTTCTTTCATACTCTTGTCACCTCTGACCTGATGCATTTTCTCAGTTGGAGCTCATTTATCTAGTCCACTGAGAGGCTGGGCAATCAGATTTATAAATTTATCATTTATGGTGGTGTCTTTCAAGCATTTGACACAACTCACAGTAAGAAATATATTTTACACGGAGGCCCAACATATACACACAAGCATGTGTGTGCATGCAAAATAAAAATTTCAAAAAACAATAATTATCCTTGTCTACATAATGCCCTCTCATGTTTTATTCTATTCTGGTCTCTCATTAAAAAAATCTAGTTGCCGGGGAACCTGGATGGTTCAGTCGGTTAAGCGTCTGCCTTGGGCTCAGGTCATGATCTCAAGGTCCTGGGATCAAGCCCCATGGTAGTGGTGGGGGGAGGGAGAGGTGCGTATCTGCTCAGCAGGGAACTTGCTTTTCCATCTCCCTCTGGGCTCCTTCTTTCTCTCTCTCTCTCTCAAGGGCGCACATGCAAATAAATAAATAAAATCTTTAAAAAATGTTAAAAAAATAAAAAATCTAGTTGCAACTTAATATGTTGATTTCACAATCTGCTAATGGATCCCAACCTGTAGTTTGAAGAATACTGGTTTATAGTTATTAATGTTATGTACAGAATCCTTTGGGGACTGGCTCTTGCTATTTTGAGCTAAACTTTCAGAACTAAAACAAAGTTTTGATACTGCACTTTTAAGCCTTGGCATCAGGAAAGACCATTTTCTATGTTATGAATTAATAAAAAATTTGTTTAGGATCTTTGTTTACTATTGACCACCTTCTGTGCTATTAGATGCCACTTATTCAGAAAAGTGAAGTCTCAGTTACATTGCCAGAATTTCATCTTGTCACATACTCATCATTGGTGTTGGAATTGGATGAGGTTTAGCAAATAACATCTTTCTTCTCTGAGCAAACTGTAAACTGACTGAGAAATGGAAGCAAAAATCAGGAAAGATATCTGCATACCATCTTCATTTCTCATAGAGTGGTTGAGAACACAGCTGGGTGTGCCAGCCAAATGAGCTTGCTAAGGTGACTGCTCTGAGTGAAACTTACTCTCCTAGGCATGGGCAGCACAGGCAACCCCCAGCCTTGATTGTTCCCCCCAACCAGGTTCTTGCACCAGTGAAATCTGATATATATGTGTGTATATATATATGTATATATATATATCTCAGATTTATATATATTATATATAATTATATATAATTATATATTTAAATATGATATATATATATATGTATTTAAATATTTTATTTATTTATTTGACAGACAGCAAGAGAGGGAACACAAGCAGGGGGAGTGGCAGAGGGAGAAGCAGGCTTCCCACAGGGCAGGGAGCCCTATGTGGAGCTCCATCCCAGGACCCTGGTATCATGACCTGAGCTGAAGGCAGCCACTTAATGGCTGAACCACCCAGGCATCCCCCAAATCCGTTATTTTTATTGTCCGAATTAACCAACCCAAGAGTTCTTCCACCACTGGGCTTCCTTTGTGTGAGATGATAAAAATATTTTTCACTTAAGCAAGTAGAATTGAGGTTTTCTGTTATTTGTAGCCCAAAATATCATAATAGGACATATTTACTTAGGTCTGAGAAGCCAGCATGGGCAACTTTTGGGTATTACTTACTGTTTTCTTGAATGGGAAATAAAGGGACATTTTTCTTGATTAACCCAGTATAATGTATGCCTGCCTCTATGAGTTCTGAGTGATTTACTCACTGCCTTATTTAAAAATATATATATTTATAATTAGGGGCCATAGCAGAGAGAAGGTAATCTCCCTTGATCTTTGGACAAGAATTCCCCTAAAACCACTATGAGGATAATTGTCTTAGAAAATACCTTCTATTGAAGGGCATCTTGGCTCTTTCCACAGTCAGGCTATTGTGGACATTGCTTTTATGAACACTGGGGTACATATAGCCCTTCTTTTCCTTACATCTGTATCTTTGGGGTAAATACCCAGTAGTGCAATTGCTGGTTCATAGTGAAATAAGTCAAGCAGAGAACCAATTATCAAATGGTTTCACTTACTGTGGAACATAAGGAAAAACATGGAGGACATTAGAAGGAAAGGAAAGGTGAATTAAGGGAGATCAGAGGGGGAGATGAACCATGAGAGACTGTGGACTCCAAGAAAAAAAAATGAGGGTTTTAGAGGTGGGGGGTGGGGTGGGGTGATGAGTGAACCTGGTTGTGGGTATTAAGGAGGGCACGTATTGCATGGAGCACTAGGTGTTGTACATAAATAATGATTCTTGGAACACTGCATCGAAAACTAATGATGTATTTAATGGTGACTAACATAGCACAATAAAAAAAAAAGAAAATACCTTCTTTTGACTCTCACCGCCTATATTAGAGCTTTACAACTTCCTTTTCTCTTCATGGACAAATTTCAAAAGAGTTTTCTTTTTTTGCTTTCTTCATCTGTTTATCTCTCTTACTTTTCAACTCATTTATCAAGTGAGTATCATCAATATTTTTCTGATTTTGAGGCTCTTTTAAAGTCTCATGTTGTTTAACTGCTCCCTGCTTTTAGGTACAATTATCAGTCCCTTCTTGGTTATCTCTGGTTTCTGCTCCGCCACGCCAACCTGCTCTTCCATTTACCTCTTGGGCCATTCCTTCTCATATTCTTTTATGGTTCCTTCTTTCCTGCTGGATGTTAATTGTTGGTGATCCCTTGTCCTTTCTCATCCCATTTAATCCATTCTTCCTTGGTAATCACCTCTAATTCCTGAAATTCTATAGGCTGATGACTCTTAAGTCTACATCTGTGAACAAGATCTCAATAAATTTTCATTAAATCAAGAGAATAAATGAAATAATATCTTCTAAGTCAAGAATCACACATTAAGGTACCTGGATTTTCACTTTGATGTCTCATAGGAACTTAAATACAACATGTCTCAACATTTTTTCCTTTCCATCTCCTGCTCTTATGCCCATACTGACTGGCTTAGTCAGTTAATTTGCATACAGCTAGGAATTATCCTGAACTCTTCCCCTCACCTTTCATTTACTCCTTTACCACCCTCTGTCAAACTCTAGCTCTTAAATATCAACCAAGTTTTCTCCCCCTTACCAGATCAGTTGCCACTCTCCTACTTCAGAGTCTTATCATCTCTTGCCTTGAATATACCAATGACTTCTCAACTGAGCTCCAAGCCTCTAATATAATATAATATAATAATATTATATATATATATGTAATATATATATATCATCTCTTGCCTTGAATATACCAATGACTTCTCAACTGAGCTCCAAGCCTCTAATATAATATAATATAATATAATAATATTATATATATATAATATAATATAATAACATCTAATATAATATAATAACATAAAATCCCTTTGATTTTCCCACAGTCAAGGTGTTAATTTGCACATAGTATTATGTCAATATAGTATAAGTTCTTTTTAAATTTAATTTAATTTAATTTTTTTATTTTTTTAAAGATTTTTAAAAAATTTATTTGTTAGAGAGAGCGAGCGAGCACAGGCAGACAGAGTGGTAGGTAGAGGCAGAGGGAGAAGCAGGCTCCCTGCCAAGCAAGGAGCCCGATGTGGGACTCGATCCCATGACGCTGGGATCCTGACCTGAGCTGAAGGCAGTCGCCCAACAAACTGAGCCACTCCCAATATAGTATAAGTTCTATACATAGAATAAAAGTACTCTTAATATGAATCTAGAAAATTTCTTTTTAGGTCTATTCATAGAAAGTTAAAATGTTTTTACTGTAAAAAGAATCTTCTTTTATTATATCTTATAATTTTTTATTGTATATATATAAGGAAAACTATTTTAAAATACATATTTGTAGGGGTGCCTGGGTGGCTCAGTGGGTTAAAGCCTCTGCCTTCAGCTCAGGTCATGATCTCAGCATCCTGGAATGGAGCCCCAAATCGGGCTCTCTGCTTGTCAGGGAGCCTGCTTCCTCCTCTCTCTCTCTCTCTGGCTCCTTCTCTGCCTACTTGTGATCTCTGTCAAATAAATAAATAAAAATAAAATCTTAAAAAAAATAAAATACATATTTGTAGCCACATTACTGAACTATCTTATTAGCTCAAAATTTTTTCATTCATTTTTTATAATTTTTATTTTTTATTTATTTATTTTAAGGTTTTATTTATTTATTTGTCAGAGAGAGAGAGAGAGAGCGAGAGAGTGAGCACAGACAGAGCGGGAGGCAGAGGCAGAGGGAGAAGCAGGCTCCCTGCCAAGCAAGGAGCCCTATGTGGGACTCGATCCCAGGACGCTGGAATCATGACCTGAGCCGAAGGCAGCCGCTTAACCAACTGAGCCACCCAGGCGTCCCTACAATTTTTATTTTTTAAAGAACATCTTTTTGAAGTGTAGTTGATATACAATGTTTTATTAATTCAGGTGTATCACATAGTGATTTGACAATTATATACATTACTCAGTGCTCACCTGGTAAGTAGTCTCCATCTGTCACCACACAACATTATTACAATATTATTGACTATATTCCCTATGCTATACTTTCTATCTTCATGACTTACTTATAATTGAAAGTTTATAACTTAAAAAAAATATATATATTTATTTATTTTAAAGCGAGAATGAGAGAGAGAGCAAGGAAGGGGGGGGTAGGGGTAGAGGGAGAGGGAGAGGGAATCTCCAGCAGATACCCCACTGAGCATGAAGTCCAATTCAGGGCTCATTCTCAGGACCTGAGCTGAAATCAAGAGTCAGATGCTTAATGAACTGAGCCACCCAACTGTTCCGGAAGTTTACACCTTTTAATTCCGTTTGCCTATTTTGCCCATTCCCAACCCCATTCAATATTTTTTTGTGCATGTTTTCTAAGTGTACAACGATATACTCTCCAAATAAATAAAGCTTTTCATTTATAAGACACTTATAAGTCTTTTTTTTTTAAGATTTTATTTATTTATTTGACAGACAGAGATTACAAGTAGGTAAGATAGGCAGGCAGGGAGAGAGAGGAGGAAGCAGGTTCTCCACAGAGCAGAGAGCCCGATGTGGGGCTCGATCCCAGGACTCTGGGATCATGTCCTGAGCTGAAAGCAATGGCTTTAACCCACTGAGCCACCCAGGCGCCCCTATAAGACACTTATAAAGCATACAAGACCTAAGTCTTTTTTCTTTATTTTGTCTTACTGTATTATCCAGAAATTACGTAAGTGTGGTGACCAGAGAGCAAGCTGACAGGGTCTTTGCAGTTGTAGGGCCAGGACAGAGACCAGCCCTCCTCATCATGGCTCAGCCCTAAAAGGCTGCCATAACCTCAGCTTGCAGAAGCATGCAAACCACATAGTAGGGAGAGGGCCTAGAAAAGGAGATTTGCTCTTAAGCTAATTGATCTGCCACAATGTAGTGTAACAGGGCTGAATGAGAAAACTTACAGGTAGTTTGTTATGTTGATTGCTCTATTGAATTGTAATTGCAATTACAATTGCAATTGCAAGGTGACTCCCTTGTGATTGTATTGTGCTTGAATCATATAAAAGAGCTGTAAACCAATAAGCAGCATTGGCTGCCACCTTTGACCTACCTTCGGGATCCCATCCTTTGTGTCTCTTTTCTTTCTCATTCCCACCCCAGAACTCAGGTTTTTCAGTTCAGTCAAGGCTGGTTCTTTGAAATACAAGAATAGTAAGTAATGTACAGGGCACCTTGTTTTTCTTGTCTTATCTTTGACTTTCATACAAATTATCTCATATGCTACACTTAGGGATCCTTCTGTCAATTAATTTCAAGATCAATATCTTTTGTCATGTTAAAAAATAGTGTCACTTTTACTAAGATTCAAAATAAGCAAGAACAGATTTTGAATTTTTTACATTGTTTAAGAATTTGTTAAAATGAATACAGAGTTATATTCTGTAATTCATTGATATGATGAATTATATTAATAACATCCTATTAGGAATAATGTGTGGATCTCAGTAATATGATGGCAGTGAGTCTGAGGAGCTAGGGATACCTGAGTCCTATCTCAAGTTCCTGTTACTCCTCCTAATGAAGTTCCTGAAGAGGAAATATGCACAAGGAATAACTACAAATAAGATCATAATCTAATTTAAAGAACTCTGGAAAGCAAGGCTGGACCACATAGAACACCAATGTTTCTTAAGCTAGGTGGGATTCAGACAAAAGTAGGCAAAGACAACTATTACTTCTATTTCAGTATACCCAAACCCAACCCAAGTCTCAAATCTTTACACTCTGGTTCCTTGAAAAAAATTAAATAAAATAGAGAGGATGGCTGGTCTTGGAGAAAATCCCAAGTTAACTCACAACATCAGCTATATGGATAGAAAGGAATAAGATAGAAGTAAAATATGAAAAATTCCCTAATATTAAGACAGCTTTACTTTCAGTGACTCAGTTGGTTAAGAATCTGCCATGGGCTCAGGTCATGATCCCAGAGTCAGGTATCGAGCCCCACATCAGGCTCCCTGTTCTGGAGGGAGCCTGCTTCTCCAGCTGCCTGCCACTCCCCCTGCTTGTGCTTACTCTATCAATTAAATAAATAAAAATCTTAAAAAAAAAAAAAGACAGACTTACTTTCTAGAATAAACCCATTAACAAATCCTTTGGTTCTCCCAAAATACATCCACGGTCTGATATAGTCTCACCACCTCCACTTTTTATCCATGGTCCTGAACACCATGAACTGCTGGATTATAAAAACAGCTCCAAAACTTTCAGAGTTTGCTTTTCCCTAAAATACATTCTCCGTGTTTGAGAGTGATTCTTTTAAATTAAAAGAAAGCAGAATATACCACTTCTCTCTTCAAAACTCTCTCATGGCCCCTATCTCACTTGCAGCAAAACCCAGAAGTCCTTCCAATGGTTTACAAGTCCCTGTCCAAGCTGTCCCCTGCTGCCATTACTTCTCTGACTTCTCCTCTTACTGTTCTTTCCTGGAACTCCACAGCCACATCAAGTCTCTTGATGTGCCTCGAACCCTTCGGGCACATTTTACCACCAATCATTCTTGTCCCATCCTTGGGGAGTTTCCTCACATGCATGTACTGATCAGTACTTGGTGAGATACTAGGGGTGGACCTTTTGAAGATCCCCAGACTTTTCTCTCTGAATGGCTCTGTCCTCTCTCTGGTACACTTTCCTAAAAAGTCTAGCTTCCTTGGTCTCCCCAGACTCTCAGTTCCATCTTCTTAAGTCAGGAAATACGCTGGGCTTGGCCTGGGCTGCTCCTCCCTGCGCTCCAGCCTGGAAAACCTCTCTAGGCAGCTTGCTTGCTTGCTTGCTTTGTTTCTTGCCCCTGTCTGTTGTTCACTTGATATCTGATGACTTGGAAACCATTGTTTTATATGCTTTGTCCAGATTTTACAGTTGTTTTAAATGGAAGGGTAAATCTTGTTCCTCTTACTCCATCTTGGCATGAAACAGAACCTCTTAGCTCTTTTTTTTTTTTTTAAAGATTTTATTTATTTATTTGAGAGAGAGCATGAGTGAGGAGAAGGTCAGAGGGAGAAGCAGACTCCCTGTGGAACTGGGAGCCTGATGCGGGACTCGATCCTGGGTCTCCGGGATCATGACCTGAGCCGAAGGCAGTCGTCCAACCAACTGAGTCACCCAGGCGTCCCCTCTTAGCTCTTCTTAATTCCCTTTCCTACCTTAGTTTTCCTTCATGGCACTTAGTAACATCTGATACAGCCTTTATGTTATTTTATTTATTTATTCATTATCTGTTTTTCTCCCCATGAGGATGTAATGCTACAAGAGATCTATCTTTGAGCTTGAGAAGGAGCTAGCACATTGTAAGTACTCAATAGTTATTTATTAAACAAATGAATGCAAAAAGTGGCAGCATCAGGAAGAATTTTACAGAACCATCGGGCTGTGGTTATACTTCTACAAGAAATCCTCAATGTCAGCAGGGCCTGTGTGGGCTGGACACTCTGTTAGTTGCAAGAGTCTATCACCTCCTCAGTCAACACCCCTCTTTGTGGAACACTTTCTCATTCCTCTTGCCCTCTACCTTAAAGGGCTTTGTTTACACAACACTCCTTAACTGGATCACAAGACTGAGAAGCATGGGTGGAGGGTTTTAAGTTTCTTTTTAAAATATAATCATTTTACAACCAAGCACGTCTGTGTTTCTTCTCTACACCAAGCACTAAGCAGCTGCTACTTAATCCTCATCTCTTTCTTTTTATAAAACATGAATGTTAAAGGTCTTTTTAGCTCATAAGGGTGGAAGTTCAGGTGGGAATGAATCCAAGGGAAACTTTGGACTCCCTCAGCAGGGGTGGGTCAGCTAAATAACAGCGCCTTTTCCCACAGACTTCCCCTTGTCACAGCTCCGTGCAAGGATTTCCCATCTGTCAGCTGGTCTGTTCAGCAGTTACTCACTTTAGGAACCTAAGTTACGTGTGCGCATGTGTAAACATGTGTGTGTGTTCCCTGGAATGTATGGAAGTCTGGGAGACATTTTTCTCGATTTTAATTTCTATCTGGGTTTCATTTGGTCTGAGGGCTTTTGCATAGAGTCTTTTTCCTCTCAGGTCTTATTGGCTCCTGGCCATTTTTTAGGTCTCAGTTCAAATAGGTTTTTTGTTTGTTTTTTAGAGAGAACTATTCTTTCTAAACCAATTGATGAAGGTTTCTTTAGTTACCATTATCCTATTTAATCTCTTCATTGGAATTACAGCATTTTGTAATCATCCAGTTATTTTAAAATTACTTTACTTGATCATAGTTAGTTTCTTTCTCTGATGTGACATCTGCAGGGAGAAGAACTTTGCCTGTTTTGTTCACTTCCTTTTACCCCGTGCCTTACATAGTACCTGACACATAGTAGGTATTTAGAAAATAAGTATTGAGTGAATGAATGAATGAATTCATTAGGTGAACAAGGGAAAATAACATGAATGAGAGTGCAGAATTTATATGGAATTTCATATTTATGTAGGGCTAGGGTAGGAGCTGTAAGAGTAAAAAGGAGATTTAGGGCCATATTAAGAAGGCATTGTATACCCTGCCATGATAACAATTGGACTTTATCCTGAAGGTGATGTGGATCTATGGAAGGGCTTAAGCAAGGGAAAACAAGGTAACATTTATGTTTTTAAATGATCAATCTAGCTCTGGAGTGGTGAAAAGGTTAGAATAAAACATGCTGTAAATTGGCCAATTTGGTTACTACTGGAATAATCTGGAGGAGAGATGATAAAATCCATAAGTAAGGAATATTTGCAAGACTTGAGGTCTGACAAAAAAAAAAAAAAATTTTTTTTGATTGAAAGTGGGAAATGAGGAAACTGGAATGTAAAGGAACAGAAACAGAAGAGCCGGAAATGAAAGTGGGCCAAACAGAGCAAAGAAACATTGATATAAAATGAATCTGGATTGGGCCTCAGTGAAAATGATGTAAAACAAACAAACAAACAAAAAACCTTTGAATATCCTTTCCCCCATAAAAACAATAAGAACATTGGCAAAATTGCCAGAATTAACTTATCAAAACGGTGGAAATTAACCAAAGGCTCGAAGCAATCTGTGGAGCATCATTTATTCAAGGAAAAATAGCTAAATCTTCATATGAAAAGTTGGTATGAACAGTGGAGTTTTAATTTCCCCCATTCTCATCCCTTTATTTCTAGCTCTATGGTAACCTTGAACCAACAGCCTGTAATCACAGGAAAACTAGCAGCCTGCCATCCACTAGAGGGAGCAGAGCAGGGTTGGAACTCTTTGAAAGCCCTATTTTCAGAGAATTGTTATTATTTGATCTGCCATATGGATTCCTGGAAGGGAGTACTATTCTTATTTAACTGATTCAGAGCTCACCTAGTGTGAAAAATCTTTCCCTTGGGGGCACCTGTTGAATACCATGAAGAACAATTGCTTAAGATCATGGCTGCCCAAAATAGTGGATAACAATTGGGCCAAATATATTATGGAGGGCACGCATTGCATGGAGCACTGGGTGTGGTGCAAAAACTATGAATTCTTTTATGCTGAAAAGAAATTAAAAAACAACAAACAAACAAACAAACAAACCCAAAAAACAATTGGGCCAAATAATAGGGTACCCAAAATTCTCAAAAGGAAAAGCTCAAAGATGATAGTTCCATTCATGGCCTTGAAGAGCTTTAACATATTCTTGAGAATTAGAAACCTATGTATATGCTTTGGCCTCTGTGAATGCTCAGAAAAGACCTGAGAATGCTTTCAGTTCTCATTTATGACTGACTTTGAGGTTCTTCTCAGGAAGAACTAAAGGCTAAAGCAGAGCTGTTGAAGACCCTAAATCCCTAACTGAGTGTTGATGGAATGGTCAGCATGCACAAAGAACACTTTTTACAAAGACTGTAAGACTTACTGACTCCAGGAATTTAAGGAAATCTCTGCTTATTATTAGTTGACTACTAAGCTAACAAAGCAGAGGCAACAGTATTGACACATATCAAAGAATGCAGAACTTACTGAATTATTTCAGTAAAGTCACTAAATCATCAAAAACAATAACAATAAACAGCAGCAACAGCAAACCCTGGTTGGAGAGTGGGGAAAATATTTGATTTCCATAGTTACCATATAGTTTTAAGTGTTCAGCTTTGGCAAAAGATTTATGAGATATGCAAAGAAAGAAGGAAGTATGTATGGCCTTTACACAGGAATAAACAAAGTCACTAGAATCTGAGGAAGTGTAGATGTTAGACTTACAAGGCAAAGACTTTAAATCAACTATTTTAAATGTGTTCAAAGAGCTAAGGAAAGCATGCCTAGAGAACTAAAAGAAAATGTAATAATGATGTATCACTCAATGTGTAATATCAATAAAGAGATTAAAATTATAAAAAAGAACCATATAGAAATTCTGGAGTTGAAAAACGTAATAACTAAAATGAAGAATTCACTGTAGGCTACCAACATGTGAGTAGGCAAGCAGAAAAAAAACTAGCAAGCCTGAATGTAAGTAATTGAAGTTATTTTGTCTGAGGAAAAGAAAGAAAAACAGAATGAAGAAAAATGAACAGAGCTTGAGAGACCTGTGGGACATCATCAAGAATACCAACATACACAATAATAGGAATCTGCAAAGGTGGGGGTGGGTGGGGGATGGGCAACAGGAAAACAGAGGTAGAAAATGTATTTGAGGGGCACCTGGGTGGCTCAGTGGGTTAAAGCCTCTGCCTTTGGCTCAGGTCATGGTCTCAGGGTCCTGGGATCGAGCCTCGCATCGGGCTCTCTGCTCAGTGGGGAGCCTGCTTCCTCCTCTCTCTCTCTGCCTGCCTCTCTGACTACTTGTAATCTCTGTCTATCAAATAAATAAATAAAATCTTAAAAAAAAAGAAAATGTATTTGAAGAAATAATAGTTGAAAACTTCCAATATAATGAAAAACTATGTGTAACAAGCTTACTGAACTCCAAAGAGGCTAAATTTAAAGAGATACACACTTTTATACATTACCATCAAAGAGATTCTTAAAGGCAGCAAGAGAGAAGTGATCACTCATGTACTAAGGACCCTTAATAAGTCATGTACTAAGGATCCTTAATTAAGATTAACTGTTGATTTCCCATCAGAAATCATGGAGTCCAGAAGGCAGTGGAATACCATATTCAAGGTGTTGAAAGAAGATAATATCAACCAAGAATTCTTTATTTCACACAGCTATACTTCAAAAGGTGAAATTTAAACATTCCAAGATAAAAAAAAACTCGAGAAAAAATTTTACTAGCTGATCTGCCTTTAAAAATACTAAAGGGATCATTCAGGCTAAAATAAATGAAAGGACACCTGAGAGTAACTTGAATCTGCACAAGAAAACAGAAAATCAGTAAAGGTAACTACATAGGTAAATATAAAACAGTATAAATGTATTTTTTGTTTGTAAATTTTTTCCCTCTTGCCTGACTTAAAAGACAGCTGCATGCAGCAATAATTACAAATTTGTATTGGTGGACATACAATGTAAGAAGATATAATTTGTATGAAATAACAACACAAGGGAGCAGAGTTTTATTCACTATTGAAATTGAGTTGGTATTAATCTGTGCTAGGTTGGTATAAATTAAAATATATATTGTAATTCCCTGACAACCACTAAGAAAATGGATGAAAAAAATAGTGAAAGAAACAAAAAAATTAAAAATACCTCTTTAACACAAATGAATGTCATGATTTAAGGGTAGAAAAAGAAAAAAAAAGATTTCAAACATATAGAAAACAAATAGCAAAATAGCAGACACAAATCCTAACTTAAAAGTAATTACACTAAATACAGATATATTAAACACTCCAATTAAAAGGCAGAGATGAGCAGAATAGATTTTTAAAAATCATCCAACCATATGCTGTCTATAAAAGACACATTTACAAACTATAGAAAGACTTCAGATGTCCATCGACAGATGAATAGATAAAGAAGATGTAGTGTATATATACAATGGAATATTACTTAGCCATTAAAAAAGATGAAATCATACCATTTGTAGTGATGTGGATGGAACTGGAGGGTATTATGCTAAGTGAAATAAGTCAGTCAGAGAAAAGCAATTATATGGTTTCACTCATATGTGGAATTTAAGAAACAAAATAGAACCATAGGAGAAGGGAGAGGAAAATAAAATAAGACAAAAGTCAGAGAGGGAGACAAATGATAAGATACTCAACTATAGAGAACAAACTGAGGGTTGCTGGAGTGTAGAGGGTGAGGGAGTGGGGTAACTGGGTGATGGGTATTAAGGAGGACATGTGAGGTAATGAGCACTGGGTGTTATATGCAACTGATGAGTAACTGAACTCTACATCTGAAACTAGTGATATACTGTATGTTAATTAATTGAATTTAAATAAAATAAGATTAAAAAAAGAGACACACTTAAATTCAACAAACAGGTTGAAAGTAAAAGAATTAAGAAATTCATATCATGCAAACCGTAACCAAAAGTGAGCTGAGTGGCTCTACTAATGCTGGATAAAATAACCAAAGTAAAACAAAAAAACAAAAAACTGTTACAGGAGACAAACAAGGGTATTTTATACAGGTGAAACTGTCAATTTACCAAAAGGATACAACTACAAACACATAATTAAAGTAAACCTAACTTTAGAGCTCCATACATGCTTCACTTTGAATAATAAATGGAACAACTAGGAAGCAGATCAACAAGGAAACAGAAGATTTCACCAACACTATAAGTCAACTAGACCTAAAAGATCTCTACAGAACATTCTACCCAACAACAGCAGAATAAAAATAAAATTCAAGTATGGAATTGGGTAGAAGAAGTATAAAGAGTATAAAGAGGTAGGATTGGGAGTAATAAGAGAATGCAAACTATAAACCCAGGGTGTGCTTAAGGGCATATGAAAAAGACAAAGTGGATTTACATGTTTGTGTCCCAGACCTTAGAGACACTCAGCTGAGATTTCTGACATGAATCTTTTTCATCAGTACCTAACTCCTACTTGGTCACTCAAAGTCATGATCTCTCTTTCCCCTTCACAGGTAAACCTTGGGTTTAATACATTGTACTGTCATCTCTGGACTTGCCAAGACATGAGCTGGCCAAAGTGCTGAGACTTTGGAAGACGGACAACAAATTGTTTAGCGATAGCAGAGATGAAAGAAGGTGATAGGTCATAGCAGAGATATATGAGACTATATGTCATTCTAAAGAGATTGACACTTGACAATCAAGGAAGAGTGCCTTGGCAGAAATGCGGCTTCTATTTAAACATAGTTTCTTGCACTTCAACACAGGAGTACAACACTGTCCATTACTGTAGGTTCCTGGTGCAATGATTAAATGCTCTACTTTGGCTGGAGCACCAATGGAGCTAATCCTGCCACTTAACGTGTGTAATAGTGCATAACCAGTTTAAACCTTAGCATTTTTATTTGCAAGATGGTAATGACAATAGTATCTTTCTCATAGGGCCATTATGAGACTCAAATGAAATAACATTAAGTCTTTAGCTCAGTGCTTTCTGAGTCCTGAACTTGGTAGATTAAGTATTTTTCAAAGGGTCCAAATCTCATTAGCCTGGAGTCCAGAGTGCTGTCCAGGGAAATATCACTCTTTTAATTTAGGTAAATTGTTTTCTGGAAAGTTATTGCACCAGATCAAGCTATATTAAAAAAGAAATCCCAACAGCTCCCCATGGTCTTACTCTTCTCTGGTAATGTAGTCCATGGAGCCGAGGCATGAAATAGTTAAGCAGGAAATACCCCTGACCTGCTCCACTTAGGGTGAGTGTTTATTAATATTACACAGGAAATAACAAGTCACCCTGCTTCCAGCCAATGGAGCAAATCCATTTGTACATTGGAACTCCCCCTCCTCCACCTAACCTTTTTGTAAAAGTTGTCAAATATAGAAATAGTCTTTTATTGCTAGAGCAGAGAAGCTTAGAGAAAAGCACAAGCTGAAGCTGAAAATGATGACCTTGACTCATAAAAGGAAGTGGCATTCACAAGGGAGGAGAGTTGTGAGGCCCTAAGAGGGTTATCATAGCTTGCAAGAAGACAAGTACCCAGAGCAGACCAGAACAGGGGGTCTTTCCTTACTCTTTGCGGCTCAAGACTTCTACTCAAGGAAGAACTAGAAGCTGTTTTTGTGTGACTACAAGCTTAGGTTATCACTCAAGAAAATATAGTTATTTTTCTTTTCAGAGTATGAGATCAGTGCTTTTGCACCCCCCCACTTTAAATTTGGAGGTGTCTTCGGGTCTAAAATGAGTTTCTTGTAGGCAACATATTGATGGGTTTTGTTTTTTTATCCATTCTGATACCCTGTGTCTTTTGATTGGGGCATTTAGCCCGTTAACATTCAGGGTAACTATTGAGAGATATGAATTTAGTGCCATTGTATTGCCTGTAACGTGACTGTTACTATATATT
>PISX010028283.1:0-21772 GCA_004024625.1 Mellivora capensis
ATTCAGAGAAGGCCACACAGACCTAGGGATCCATCCTAGATCAGTCTGACTTCAGAGCACAAGCTCTTCCCCACTTCATTATACTGCATGCCTTGCTGGAAATATCTTGCCAGAGACATAACAGAAACAAAACCTGTGCTAATTAAATGTGTACATTCCGGCCTCCATAGTCAGCCCAGATGGGACCCATGCTCACCCTTCCTCAGCGTTCACATAACCAACAACTTTCGCATAAATGAGTGAAGTGAATTAACTCAAGACTACTAGCAAAATTTCCTAATGTTAAAAAATAGAAGCAGGGGCGCCTAAGGTGACTCAGTTAGTTAAGCGGCTGCCTTCAGCTCAGGTCATGATTCCAACGTCCTAGAATCGAGCCCCGTATTGGGCTCCCTGCTCAGCCGAGAGCCTGCTTTTCTCTCTCCATCTGCCTGCCGCTCTGCTTGCTTGTGCTATCTCTCTGTCAAATAAATAAATAAAGTCTTTAAAAAAATAAAAATAAATTAAAAATAAAAGCAACTGAAGTTCCAAAGGAGTTTCAGAAATTCACCTAAAACCACCCAACAAATGAGTAGTGGTGAAACTGGAAGTCAAACTCAGGTTGGCGAACTCCAGAGCTGGATGATTTGTGGCTTTCTGAAAGGGGTGCTCAAAATCTGTCAGAAAACTACACCCTCTAAGATGACCACAAGTGGTTCAGAGGTGTTGAAGGGCTGCAGATGAGCTGAGACAAGCTTACAAAGGAATGTGGGTGTCCTGTTCCAGGGATACACAATAAATGCTCAGCAATCCTTGTCTCTGAAGACAATGCATTCCAAACTCCCAGCCCTCTTGAACAGTGGAGGGGCTCTGCTATTCAGCTGTCCAGCACCCCTGTTATCTCAAGGTTAACTAACTATTTTCCTTTATAATTCAGTGGAGACTGATAACTATTATTTCCTTGTTTAACACATACCTACATGTGCTCTGGTTATATATAGGTTGTTAGGAATTAGGATGGACATTTTTTTTAGCTCAACTTTACCAAGGGTATTTATACTCAGAATTCTAGAACCATCCCAATTACCTCAGAAAAATTAACATATGGACTGGGTAAGACAAAGAAAAATTTTTGTTTTCCCAGATTATGATCTGGGAAAGAACAGATAGGATCACAGGGTTTGCTGACCTGATTAACAAGGAAAAGCGAGTTGGGGAGCTTTAAGAAGGAAACAAGTAAGAAAGATAAGAGATAAGAGAGATGAAGAAGTCAGAGACTGTGAATAAAAATATCTGGTATATTTATAAAATCTCCAAACCCACATAGGACTGCTGGTTGTTCTCCAATAGCCATTCTCCCCTTCTATACTTATGGAATTTTCACTGGCCTGTAGCCTTTCAGCTAATGGACAACATTTTCTAGCCTTGCCACAAACTGGATGTGGCCACATGACTAAGTTTTAGCCAAGGAAATGAGTGCAAGAGTGATATATGCAGCATCCAGACTGCTCCCTTGGAGGAAAGGAATATGTTCTTCCCTTGTCTCCTGTTCTTCTTCTGGTTAAGACACAGACTGGTCAGGGAGCTAGAGCAGCCATCCTGAACCGCAAGATGGAAACCATCATGTGCTGAGGAGGGCAGTAAGATAAAAGCAATAAGAGAGAGGAAGCCTAGGTCTCTTTCACTGTCAAACCAGCAAGACAGTTCTTTATGATCTAAATAGATTTTGTTTTTGTTTGTTATATAGACTTTGATGTAAAGAAGAAGTAAACTTCTATCTTATTTAAGCTCCTGGATTTTGGGATCTCTCTGTTACAGCAGCCTCATCAGAATTTTAACTAATACATCAGATCATATGAGATTGATAATCAGGATAATGATATCAAATATACTGATGGAAAGGAGGATTTTATTTCATTGCAATGAAATTTCTGGAAACACCTCCTCCAACTACCACATGGTATAAATTCAAGAAGAGATCAAAGTTTATTGCCATAGACTTAAAATCTAGAAAATTTAGTAAAGTTGGGCTGGCTCAATTATTACTTGCAGCTTCTTTCTGAAATATTATGCTTCAAATGTGGAATATTTGGGGGAAGGACTTCCTGATTCTGAAAAGCACAAGTTCCTCTGGTCCCTTAATCCCACTTCAAAAATATGTGGCCCCAATACTTCACATCAGACCTGCTGGCTCCTTCCTTTGCAAAGACTAGTTGTTACCTTAAAATCACACTGGATTGTATCAGTTCTCTCCTCCCAATTTCCTTTTCTTAAAGCTTGAAGCCTCATATCACAATGAAGTATTGTAAAAATATAGGATAACAAAGTTTTCCTCTGGGTTTGGTAAATTGGAATGGGGTAAGGATTGTGCATTTACACCCAATTTACTTCAGACCATATTACCTATAGAATAACTTGTGAGTTCTCAGATAAAAGCAATAAAGGAAACCATGCCAAAGTAAATGAACATTTTTCAATTCCTTTCATATATTAAATACTGATATATCCCCCCAGAAATATAAAAATGCACAGCATCATAGTCTACCTTCACGCAAAATGCAGTACATACTCTCTTCCATCACTTTAGAATATGCCTCCTACCAGTATTCCTACTCCTGGGAATATAAGCAAGAGAAATGTGTGCAAATGTTCACCAAAACACAATTCACACTATTCACAATAGTCCCCAGATGGAAACAGCCCAAATGTCCATGAAAAGCAGAATGGATAAAACAAACATTAAATACTCAAACAAGGGAATACTCAAAGGGAATGAGATCGAATCAACTACAAGTACTCAAAACCATATGGATGCATCTCACAAAGATGATGTTGCACACAAAAAAGGAAAAGAATGTATACTTTATGATCCCACTAACATATAGTCCAAAGCCAGGCAAAATTAATCTATAGTGCTAGAAGTCAAATAGTCACCTTTGGGAGAATTAATGACTGGGAAGGAAATGGAAGACTTCTGAGTACACAACGTATTCTTCTTTTGTTTTTGTTTTTTTGTTTGTTTGTTTGTTTCGAATATGGGTGCTGGTTACATGTGTATGTTTACTTTATGAAAATTTACCAAGCAGAAATCACATGATTTGTATACTTTCAGGCAGGCATGCTATACATTTTTAAGAAGATTTTTTTTAAATACATGAATCCAAAATACCAAATTGGTTATAATACCAAAAGCAAAGTGAAAAGATTATTGCAAGCCTCCATCTAAAACACTTCTGAGAATAAAGAATACTATGGACATATCTATAAAAATGGATAAGTTACCTCAAAGGAGCAGTTAGAAATGCTACAGAGAATAGGCAAAAATGGGAAAGCAGGTAGGACTACCTTCTAGGAAAGTCGGCTAACAACATATGGGTCTAATGCCAACAACATAAAATTTTAATACCAATTGTGTTACCTACAAGCAGCAATGTTCACTCTTTCACCGTTTGGATGATTTAGAACCCATTTTTTTTTTTGCAGTGGATATTAAAAGAAGGTGATATGTATTTTATTCAGGTTATCCGTGGAAAACCAGAGTCTATTGGGCTTATCGATGCCCAGCACACTGCATTCAAGTTCCTTATGTGCCAAGAGATGAAGATGACTCTACAGGAGCCCAGTTTAATTTCTCTATACAGCAGCCCCCTGTGCTAAAGGTTGTGCAAATAGAGTGAGTGGCTGGTGAAGTTCAGGCTGCCTCTTTGGTGTTAAACACAAATCAACTTGGCATAGAAATGCCCCATCCTCTCTGTGTGTCTCTTCCCTCCCCCTCTTTTTCATGAGGCTCCAACTCCATCACCCCTCACTTGGCTCATCCCTATAGCCTCCTAACTTGCACCGGTGTTTCGAACTGACTTTGGCTCCAATTAATCTTTCACGCTACAGAGCTACCCTCCTATTATGCTGTTAAAAGTATTCCACATTTCCCTCAGGCCCCAAATTTGCACTTCTAGTCTCACCTCCCCTGTGCTCTCCCCTCTCTATCCTTAAGGCCCCAATAATTGCTTGCCCTTAGGACGACCTGCCATTCTCTACATTTACCACCTGTGTTTATATTTCTATGTCATGGGTCATATTGTCCACTAAAAAGCAAATGTTCCTGTCCATTCCCTGATTATGGAAACCCTGCTTATGTTTCACTATTCAGATCAAATTGAATCTTCTTTATGACCCCCTTGCTGATCCCCCAGTTTGGGAAACCAAAACAAAACCAAAACGATTGCCTTTCTTCATCAATACTTCATTCTTCTAAGTGTGCCCAGGTATTTTTACTACAATGTGGAGCTTTTGTGAATGGATACTTTTTTTATTCATCTTTTTATTCCCTGAAGCACCTAGCACAGAGTTTCCTACATCTTAGGCACTTAGAAAAGAAATTTTAAAAAAAGAAAAAAACAATGAGTACCTATTGTGTGCCAGGCTCAGTGCTAGATGAATCTGTGTGGTAGGCATGGTCACTCCCATTTTCTGTGGTCAAAGCTGAGGCCAAGAGATTAAGTAACTTGCCAGAGACCATGTGGTAATGATAGATAGGAGATTAGAGCCCTGCACTGCCATCTGGCTCAAGGTTCAGTCCCTCCCTCTGCGAACCAGTGTTCCTGTACAAAGGTATATGGTGCCGGACCAATCTAAATATGCAGGAAGTACTGGCTCCCAAATTCCAGTTTCTCAAATAAGAAAATAGTCGATGTTTTCTCAAGTTATAAAATTTTCAGTTTTCTTTAGGCTAATTCAAGTGTCATCCACTCCTTAGGTCTGTGGTCTTTTATTTGCTATCTGCCTGAGAATCTGTCCTCTTTACACACTTTTATTTTTGTTCCAGGGCTCATTTTGCCTAAAATTCAGCTCCTTGTCTTTTCTCAAATTCTGATGTAAGAGTTGGCATACACACCAGGAAGGTTTCTCGTCCTCTCCTCTGTCAGTCTTTCTATTCCCCTCTCAACAATGGTCTGTGCCTCTCTTCTTTATTTTGTACATTCTGATTACTTCAAATGTAAGCTTTCTCAGAGGCAATGACTGAGAAGGAAAAGGAGCCCCCTGACTGGTTACTCACCACCATTAGAGATAATAGTGCTTCTGGGCAGCCTGAGATTCTAGCTGACTTCGTCAATGTGTCAACAAACCTCAGGACTGCCCAGATAACTAAGGACGTACTCTTCACCTTGAAGACAACAGCAGTAATAACACCAATAACCAACTGTATTTGTTTCCTAGGGATCCCATAAAAAATTACCTCTGCAGTGGCTTACAACAACAGAAATTTATTCTCTCCCAGTTCAGGAGGCCAAAAGTCTGAAATCAAAATATTAGCAGGGTTGGTTCTTGTGGAGACCCTGAGAAAAAAATCCATTTCATTCCTATCTCCTAGTTTCTGGTGATGGCCGGATGTCTTTGACATTCCTTGGCTTGTAGATGCATCACTCCAATTCTGCCTCCATCTTCATGTGACCTTCTCCCTGGTGTTTCTTCTCCTTTTCTGTCTCTTATAAGAATATCAGTCATTGGATTAAGGGTGTATCCTGACCCAGGATGGTCTCATCTTGAGATCTTCAGCTAAGGGAAAGATGCAAAAACTCTTATCCCAAATAAAGTCACATTCTGAGGTTCCAAGTGGATTCCAAGTGGTTGGGGGCCACTATTCAACTCAACACTGGTTGAAAGTTTACTGTGTGTCAGGCACTATTTTAAATAATGTGTATTAAGTCATTTTATTTTCATAATACCTAGAAGAAGTAACCATCTCCCCATTTTACAGATGAAAAAGAGAAAAACCTAGAGAGGTCTAGTAGTGGTCCTAAGAACCCACAGGTGGTAAAATGTAGAATTAGTATTATTCTAACTCAAGTCATTTGACTCGGGAATTCATGTTCTTCACACCAGAGTCAACTGCCTCAGATGCATTTACCAGATTCAAAGTGCCTTAATTAACAGAGGAGACCACTTCTACAGATTGTTAATATAAGAGCATTAAAATCACATTGTTAATACAAGAGCCGTATACTAAACACTGTTGGGGAATACATAACGTATTCACTATTGCAGCTTACTGCTAATCATGACGTCACCTGAGTGGTCACAGAATTCTTTCCTGCGGAACCTGAAGACAGCTCAAATGTTCCAGATACTGCCCGGCTGTCAGTTCAAGGTGACAACTCAAAATGAAACCTCTTTGCCATCTTGGTTCTAGGATCTCTCATTATAGTTAAAAAAAAAAAAAAAGAAAAAATGGAGAGAATGGAGGGATGAGGGGCTTGGTCTCCTTTGTCTCCTTCTAGCCTGCCTTCCCTTTGGACTTTTTTCTGCCGTCCAACTCTGACAGTGCAGAACTGGATCAGATCAACAGCATGGAGAGCCAGACAGAAGCCCAGGCTCAAACTCCAGATCCCACCAGACTTTGTTTGAAATTCAAAGACTGCAGGGGCTGCCAGCAAATTCTTGGAAAAGCTCTGGCCTTCAGAAGAAACCTTGCTTCAACCTCTAAGAAAAAATGCTAGATAATGATTTTTTGAAGCCAACAACGGCGGCCAGTGTTGGGATGAAAATGCACGTGGTAACAGGACAGCAGGTGTACTGGACTGGAAGAGCCTCTGTGTGGCTTCCCCAGAGCCCAGGCTTCATTCTCAACATTCCCTATGATCAAGCTGCTCTTTAAATAAACTTTGCTGCAGATAATGGCATTTGCTACAGCTCCTTAGAATCAATTCTTTCCCAGTTGTCTTTCATACACACACACACACACACACACACGAGGAATGCACTGAGAAAAGACATAATGTGTTCCAAGGAAACATTATTTTCCAGGTTGTGTGCACAACTTAACAAACTTGAGGATCTCCAGAGTTCTATACTTTGCTTCACGCCATCATTATGCAAGGCACACCAATAACCGGACTCCAGAGCTTTGGGTTTAGACCCTTTGCAGAGAATGTAGTATTTTCACTGGAAATTAGCTTCAGGTTTAACCTACTCATTTATTAAAACCTACTCCTTTATAGAGCAATGTTTAGTCTTCACTTAAAAATAACTGATAGGGACGCCTGGGTGGCTCAGTTGGTTGAGCGGCTGCCTTTGGCTCAGGTCATGATCCCAGCGTCCTGGGATCGAGTCCCACATCGGGCTCCTTGCTCATCAGGGAGCCTGCTTCTCCCTCTGCCTCTGCCTGCCACTCTGTCTGCCTGTGCTCGCTCTCTCTCCCTCTCTCTCTCTCTCTCTGACAAATAAATAAATAAATAATCTTTAAAAATAACTGATATAGAGGCACCTGGGTGGCTCAGTGGGATAAGCCTCTGCCTTCAGCTCAGGTCATGATCTCAGGGTCCTGAGATTGAGCCCTGCATTGGGCTCTCTGCTCAGCGGGAAGCCTGCTTCCCCACCACCACCACCCCCCGCCACCTGCCTCTCTGCCTACTTGTGATCTCTGTCAAATAAATAAATAAAATCTTTAAAAAAAAATAACTGATATACCAGGATGTACTTTATATTAATTACATCATAAGAAAAGTCACTGCTAAAAATTATCCACTTTACTTCATAGATATGCATTTTTCATTGCAATACTACTCCCTTCTTTTTTCCAGTGAGAAAAGTAAGGTCCAAATTGATCACACTGATTAAGGTCACACAGCTACTGAGCCACGGGACAGGGACAAGAACGAGGTCTCCTAGCTCCAGTTCTATTCCTCACCACCTCAGTGTAGCCACCCAACCTCACTCCAAGACAATCTTCATAGTAAAAAATCCTAAAAGAACCCATAGCAGCATTAATGAAGTTTTAAGGATATGGATACTTTAGAATCCTCTACTTTTTATGGCTGAAGTCTCTGCATGACGTCAGAAATTCAGTCTGCATTTTTGTTTGTATCGAACCCCCCATATTTAATGTTCTATTGAAGTAGTAATAAACTGATGATGGCATAGAAATTAATTTCAAAGCTACTCAATAAAAGTAGGTCCTGAATTTTCCTCCAGATTTTTTTCCCTGTAAATGACTGACAAGTTCCTGAAACCTGGACAGGATTTCTCAGACTCAGCACTATTGACACGTGGACGTGGTAATCCTTTGTTATGGGGGCTTTCCTGGACATTGCAGGATGTTTGTTAGTGTTCTGACCTCTTTCCTGTAGATGCCAGTACTATACCCTTCTGTCCCTATCCCTCCTCAGTTGTGACAACCAAAAATATGTCCCCAGTTATTGTCAAATGTTCCTGGAGGGCCTTATAATAGTCCTCGGTTGAGAACTACTAACCTTTGGTGACAGCATAACCCTTGTCATTCATGAAATACAAAACATGAGGAATCCACTGGAGGCACATTAAAAGACAACATATAGGAAGTTCTCAGAAAATGTAAACTGACTTGTTATCATCTGATCTGCTTATATCAAACATTATGAGCATCGAATACATTACACTGTGTGAAATAAGCCTGTCACAAAAGGACAGAATGCTGTATGATTCTACTCATAGGAGGAACCAAGAGTAGTCAAATTCATAGAGACAAGAAGTAGAATGGTGGTTTCCAGGGACCAGGGTGAGAAGGAAGTGAAAGTTATTATTTAATGTTATAGACATTCAGCATGGAAAGATGGAAAGTTTCTGAAAATGGGTGGTGGTGATGGCTGTACAACAATGTGACTGTACTTAATGTCACTGAACTGTATACTTAAAAATGGTTAAAATGGTAAATTTTATGTTATGTGTATTTTACTATAAAATTTAAAAAAAATGGTTGAAATTCTTTTTAAAAAGTCATCACATCTTGTTTCTTTTCTTCTTTTCTGCCCCCCTAGCTGGGGGGAGGGGGTCGGGAAAGGTGGGTGGGGTAATGGACATTGGGGAGGGTATGTGCTATGGTTAGTGCTGTGAAATGTGTAAACCTGGCGATTCACAGACATGTACCCCTGGGGATAAAAATATGTTTATAAAAAAAATAAAAATAAAAATTAAAGTTAAAAAAAATAAATAAATAAAAATAAAACCAGAAAAAAAAAAAAAAAGTCATCACAAGGCCTAACTCCATAAAGCAAAAACACCTAGACATGCTTCGAAACTCCCATATGAGAATCCTGTTTTTTTTTGTTATTGCCATTGTGTTTCTTCTTATTTGGGGGGGAGGTGAGAGGGGGCTGTTTTGTTTTGAAAATAAACCCCATACCTAAGGAATCCAGAAACTAGGACAATCTCCCTCCTAATTCCTGACCAAGCTTTCCCAGCCAGAAGCAAGAGCAGCAAGCAGGGCTCTAGTGCCTTCTGCAGAGCAGTGCATATGCATGCATGAGGCCACAGGCCCTTGTGGAGGCCCCCTGATTTAAGAGCCTTCTTTGTGTGAAACACAGCAAGTCCAGATCCCCGAAGGACTCAACCTGTGGGCCACGTCAGCCCAGAGTCCTTGCAATTGCCAGGATGCTCTTGACAAAAGATGGTCTGGTACCAAGCGGCAAGGCCATTATTTTCATTTAAACCATACATGTCATGTCCTGTTTGTGAGAAACACGTTAAACAACTCAGAAACACATTCACCAAGGGCTCCAAAGTGGGATTCACATTCCTATGGGCTGGCGTACTATAAACTGCAGGGGGAGGCTACCGGGGAGGTGGGATGGCTCATCCACCCTTGTTTTAACAGAGGGCCCCTCCCCAAAACTCAGCTGTCAATGAGGACCTTCTTTTCATTGTTTGATGGGAATCTTACAGTTTTCTTCAAGTGCCCAAAGCAAAAAAGCCAGGTTATCTATGGGAGCCCAGAACTTCGGATTCCTTTAAGATTCTCTCCTACCAATTTTTATTTTCCTTTAAAAAAAAAAAAAGAATAAGAATTCAGCCCCCAAAAAATATCCCAGAGGAAGATGACTTGCCCTATTTCTATCTAGATTGTAACAGCAGATGATACATCTATCATGACTGAAAGACATTTTAGAGATGTAAGCCACCCCTAATAAACCCAAAATCTGTTCTCCTGACCCACTCCATCACAAGAGCATCTTGGATGGAAATGCACTCACCTATAACACATAAGATGAGAAATACCTCATTCACCAATGAAAGAAATAACTAATAAACATGGAGAAAATAATTCAATCAAGTGTAATTTCAACTTATCCTGCTGCTCACCTAGTCTACCAAACATATAATATTTATATGCAAAACTCTAAGAAATACATTAAAATTAGTACCCAACTCTAGGCCTTTGGCCAAGTCAAATAATAAACAGTGTAATAACTTTGTCTGCTTTCATGCCATGCCATTTCTTTGGGGGGGGAAGATTTATCATTTAAACTATACATTTTATATCCTGTGTAAGTTTTTTAAAAATTGGACTATTTTTTTTTAAAAGATTTTACTTATTTATTTGACAGAGATCACAAGTAGGTAGAGAGGCAGGCAGAGAGAGGAAGGGAAGAAGGCTCCCCGCTCAGCAGAGAGCCTGATGCGGGGCTCGATCCCAGGACCCTGGGATCACGACCTGAGCCGAAGGCAGAGGTCTAACCCCCTGAGCCACCCAGGCGCCCCTAAAAATTGGACTATTTTTTAATTGTTTAAAGGTAGATTAACTATAAGCAAAAACTGAATCAAACATAATCAAAGTCCTGTAGAATCCATGAAGACTATTTTGAAAGGAATCACATTGTTAGTTAGAACAAGGGTGGAGCTAGCAGAATTCTTAAAAGCCAAAATAATACCTTCCCAGTTGTGAAGGTGAATGCTAGAATGCCTTATTCCCCTTCCTCAAATTGACAGCTTTCTTGTTGAAGTATACAAAAGTTCTGCAGCAATTTCAATTTACTCTGGCTTTATGTAAAAAGATGTCCCCTGGCCTTTTAAATGCAAGTAGTCAATAATAATGTACTTGGCCATCACCCCCCCAGCAGGCTGCAACATCCTGTTCTTGCCTCTCTGGCATGTCTGTCAAAGGAGAGATGGACATCACACCTCTCAGAAAGATGATGATCATGCTCTTCTTGGCACTACTAGAAAAGAACTTTATCTTTGCCTTTATTACAAATGCAAGAGGATGTCATAGGCAGAACTGATTCTCCTGATATCAGTAATCAGCATCAAAACTGAATTTAGGCCTGTGGTTGGTTAAGGCATTCTGGTATTTTGTGTGTGTGTGTCTTTGGATGTCAGCCTAAGAGAAGACTTGGTTGAGCCTAACACAGCTGTGATATTCAGTAACAGCTCTTTTGTTTGAGTGATCTTCTCTGCCATATTCCATCCAAAGAATGGCTTGAAAGAGAGGAAGACTGAAGAACTCACTCTGTGGCTCAGGAAGAATTTTGTGGCTCATTCAATACAGAATGCTATTCATTCTTTATCAGCTAATTCATTTAATTGACATTGTGCTAAGTGCTGAAGATAGAGCAAAAAATAAGAAAAAGTCCAGGTTCTCCCAGAGCTTACATTCAAACATAGGGACATTCCGAAGTGGACAATGAACAAATAAAGTACATGTAGACAGATATAGATGTATCCACAGCAATTTTAATTTTACTTTGGCTTTATGTAAAAAGATGTCCCTGGCCATATATGACACACATACAGTGGTGGTGAGTGTTACAAAGAAAAATACCTATACCCTAGAGAAATGAAAACATATATCCACATAAAAACTTGTTCACAAATATTCGTAGCATTATTCATAACAGCCAAGGGTGGAAACAACCCAAATGTCTATCAACCGATCAAAGGATAAACAAAATGTGGTATATGACTCAATATAATATTATTTGGCAATAAAAGGAAATGAAGTATTGATATATGTTACAATAAAGACAAATCTTGAAAACACCATGTTACAATGAAAAAAGCCAAACACAAAAGGCCGCATAGCATATGATTTCATTTATATGGAATACCCAGAACAGGCAAATCTACAGAGACAGAAAGTAGATTAGTGGTTGCCAGGGGCTGGGGAGAAAAGGTAATAGAGAGTGATTGTTTAATGAGCATGGGTTTTTAGGGGTGGTGAAAATGTTCTGGAATTAGACAGTGGTCATGTTTATGTAACACTGCAAATATACTGAAAATCACTGAATTGTATGCTTTACTTTGCTAAATTTTTTTTTGTGAAATTTTTATGTGAATTTTGTGAATTCATTTTATGTGAATTTTGTGAAAATTTGAATTTTTTATGTGAATTTCATTTAAAGTTTTAAAATATTTTTAAAATGTAGGAATAATAGAGCAGACCAAGAGTGCAGATAGTGCCCCAAAAAGTGCTATTTTAACTAATTTTATCAGAAATGTCTTCTTAGTTGACACTGAAGCAGAAACTTGAATATAGTAAGGTTACATGCCAAGCAGATATTTGGGGACTTTGTTCTCTGCTGTTCCTCTTTCTCTTCTTCTCCCTTTTTCCAACACAAGACTTTTCCTTTTAACCATTTTTAATTATAATATTATGTGACTGTCACCACCATCTATTTCTAAAAAGTTTTCATTGCCTCAAACAGAAAAGTGCTATTTTTCTTTTAAGGCTACAATTGGGCCATTGATACAAAACAAAACAAGAAAAATGGTTTTACAAGAGAAAAGGTGAGCAGGGTGTGTACTTATGTCACTGTTTTGTTTCTCTTCTGTTCAATAAATGATTAATGATGATGGTAGTGGTAACTGTTTAATATGGGATACTCTGCTGTGTTGAGAGAAAATGGTGGGGAGGACAGGGAGAAAGGGATATCTGGCAAGATCAGCCTTTTGGTGGGAAAAGTCTTTCCCTCATCACGCAACATTTGATTTTCAAATATTTATTGACTCATGGAGACAGTGTGGACTCCCATGTCTGAAATATCCATGTGATGCCCCATATTTGTGTGCTTTACAGAATTAATAGCCACCCAACAAAATGCAAGTCTAAAGAATCGACCTCCCTCCCCCTATTTTTCCAAATTTTGGCATCAAATCCTAATAATTCACAGAAAGGGCAGTACTTTTTTCACTTAAAACTAATTTGTAGTATATGTATGTTCACACACACACACACACGCACACATGCACACACACACAATAACTAAACCTCTACTTTAAAAAGGAAACTTGTTACTTTAAAAGATAAAGAAATGTAAAGATGGCTAAAATTTTATTAGCTGAACTAATAAAAGTTGGATTCTATTAAACATAGCATTCTCAGCTTTATTTTCTCATAATGTCATTCTTATTCTGGTCTGTAATCCAGTTTATATATTATGTGTCTTTGGTATGAAGAATTTAAATTTACAATGCTGGCAAGAGAAAAGGATTTATACACTCTAAAATATAAGCTCCTATTCAACATACTTAAACATACTTAAAACACTACTGATAGTCAGCTGCCATGAGGCAAATTGTGAGCTAAATAAGTCTTCGAGCAAAAATATTGAAAGGAGGCTGCAGCGCTTGTCATGAAAGCACACTGATGCTCACGGTGAAACTGAACACTGGCATCTCGGTCCTGTTGGAAAGCACCCCGACTCCAACAAACAGTGTGTCCTATTTGAGAGTACTCTGATTCACAAAGGGAGACAGAACTCTTTCATTCAAAGGACAAATCTCCACCTTATGCAACATGACAAAAGTACTCTGCAATATAGCTAGGTCGAAAATACCAGAAATGCAATTCCAGCATGTTCTCCTTTAAACCAGGAACATCATATAGCAGTCAGGACAGGCAGAGTTTAGGCCAGCCTCACTACCACTCCGTGCTTCAGAGCTTAGGGGCGGGATCCTGATTTTCTGGCATGCAGGACCTACATTCTCAATCCATCCACTTGATGTGGCCCCAAACTGCTAGCTTTCCCACTGCCCTTCCATTCCCTCTGCCCAGCCCCAGATCCCCTGATGGCTGCTGCGCTGCGTTTCTGGCTTTGTGAAGAACTAGCTTGCCACTCTTATAGCCCCAAGGCGCCCTCAATGCCTTACCATGTTGCACCCAGCAACTCTACTAGTTGGACATGGCCATGCACTTTTTCCAACAAGCCCTCAAGCACTGACCACTCTCCAACTGCCTCGGGCTCTCTCACACTCTCTCTTCTGATTGTCCCTATTTCAAATGGAGACACTTGCCATTCTCTGGGGGTACACCTCCTGGGCTGCTGGAGGAAAGCTGCAGAACCTCTCAGCTGTGTGCTCACTGTGCTTCGCTCTACGGAGTTATTTCACCCATGAAATAATTTCTTTTGATTTTTTCCCCTCTTCTTTTTCCCTTCTACTCCAGCCCCACTCCCACCCTTGGAGTAACTTGAAACTGTTTTAGAACACCTTCATTCCTGCAGAGCTTCAAACAGCTGTGCGGCAAGGTCTAGAAGTGTAGGGGCTGCTGAAGCTGTCTTCACTGTTGTCCGTGCCATTGGGGCAGGGTGTAGAATGACCTTAAGTCTCCAGGCTCCCTACCATGCCAGCCCAGCCAGGCTGCTCCTAATGAATAACAAATGGGCCTTCCCAATGCATTTGCTCAGGACAAGCTGCCATTACAAGCCCTTTTGTTTTTTTAGTGTTGTGGTAATGTATCATCTTGCTTGGCTGGAAGTCATCTTTGAGAAGGTCACCACAGGTACGTGCGCCCTTCCCTTGGACTCCTCTCCCACCCACCACCATCCCCGCTGTAAAGGAAGTCTGGTTAATGTGAACAATGCACTCCACACCTTTGTTCGGACCCAGGGAACCAGAAAACCCAGGACTCCACGCATGGGTCTGCTTATCAGCTATAAATGCTCCCCACTTTGCAAGAGAAGT
Organism: Mellivora capensis; assembly: GCA_004024625.1. Lineage (NCBI taxonomy): Eukaryota > Metazoa > Chordata > Mammalia > Carnivora > Mustelidae > Mellivora > Mellivora capensis. Next base: position 14,689 of record PISX010028283.1, read on the forward strand.
TCGGCAAAAGATGGTAGATCTTCAGCAAGGTTAAAGGACAAGTCACAGGGACTATAGGGGATAGCACTGTGCTTTGGAAATTGACTTGGAAATGGGGCAGGGAGAATGCCCTTTATCATGAAACTGAAAAATCAGATCTCAATTCACAGAGTAGGAAAGGTTCTTTTCCAAGCCTCCTACTATTCATCTTCATTTCACAGATATTTAGAGCATGTATTATGTTGCTATGGACAATTAGCCTTTTATCCAATTTTACTTGAGAGTTTAACTCTCCCACCCGAAGGTTTTAATTATACCCTCAGCCCCATACTTAGGCCTCGGTTCCTGCAGCTGGAAATCTGCCCCAGTGATGTTATAACCTTGTTAATGTAACAAAAGAGGAGTTTACTTAAAACTGGACTGACTATGGACTTAAGCCAAATTTACTTGAAAGAGGAAAGAGTCTGTCAAAAATCCTATAGTAAACACGGCAAAGCAGTTCTTTCATTGCCTTCCCTTAATTCATAGCGACAAGCAATTTACATGTAAGTGGATTCATATGCTCTACTGAGAGGCCTCCTCTCCAAGCAGGGGTGGTGTGTGCCCCCTCCCCCCGCCCCCGCCTCCCCTTTTTCTTTTCTTGCCTCCCTTTTAGTTTTTTTCTTTCTTTCTTTCTTTCTTGGTATGTGGAGTAGGCTGTTCTCCTTAGTGAAACAGCATAAATCCACAATGTTTTAATCGCCCCAAAGCATAATTAGAGCCCTCTAAACATTTACCAGACCAGTCGCTCTGAATAAAGGCAGTCGAAATTTCCAAAAGCTACTCTTAGACCTGACTGTTGTCCTGTCAAATACACACTTTATATTCTGTTGAAGCCTGCTTATAAAGAACGAAAAACTCTCCTGCTAACGAGGTAAGAGTTGTAAGCTTTAAAGTGGGAGTTGTTGGTCACATACCAGAGCCCATGTTTTTCTCTGTTGCCAAAATCCTGCAGGGCTTCTTACCTTCTGCTGTTAATTAGATTACCTTTTTTAAGTCCACACACTAACAGAAAACATACATTAGACTAAACAAGAAATGACAACAAGGAAGGGGTGAAGGGAGAGCCTTCTGAGAAAACATGAAAGAAAAACATCATTCTTAATATCACTGGATAAAGAAAAAAAGAGACTGCAGGTAATTTCAGCCTGCAAGGGGCGGGGGAGGGATCCCTAACATTTTAGAAGCAAAGACCAAAAAATTAATTTCCCCTCAAGTAGAACGCCAGGAAGGGGTTTCCTTCAGTTACATTATTTTCAACTATGCTCTTTGACAAAATCCATCCATGGCAAACAACTGGCTAGCACTCAAGTTTCTTTCATGCGCACTGAACGTTTAATTAGTTCTAACTAGATCAAAAGTTGTTTTTCCCCCTTTTGGCATGTATCTGTATCGTTTCTGTGCTATTTGGAAGCTGCTAGACATCAAAGGCAGATCCATCATTCTTGGGGAACCTCCATTCCTTGGAGGTGATTCTGATGTACCCCCTCCTTCCATGCTACCGGATGTCATGGCAGCCACGGGCCACTCTGGCAGGGACTGGTGGCACCCCAAGCCATGCACACAGCTTCTTTTCACTCCTCCGAGAGCACCCAGCAGCGAATGGACTAGCTGTTCCTAAGAATGCCCCTAGATAACCCCAAACAAACCATTACTATATGGAATCACGGTAAATCCCTCAAAACGGAGAACCTGTGAAAAAAATCTATGACTGAGGGAACCCAGTACTTAGCATCATTTAGGCCATTAACACCCCATCATATTGGGACCTATTTCAAGTACTCCAAAGTTACCCTAACATTTTTTTTCCTTTATTTTATTTTGGAGGGGATTCCTTTTTGCCGTTCATTCCAAGATCTTTAGTTTTAACTGGATTAGCAAATTAATAGGCAAACCGACTACACACTAAGAGCCTTCTACTTATAGGAGAGCTTAGAGATTATAAAGACACAGGCAGAAGGCAAGGATTAGCATCCCAGCCCTCCTCCATGTTAGCTGTATGGTTTAGGCAAGTTTACTTAGCCTCTTTGAGCTTCAGTTTCCTTCTCTGTAACCTGGAAAGAATATCTTCTTCATCAGGTTGTACAAGGAGTAAGTAAGATGGAAAGCACTGTGCTCTGTACCTGTGTTCTGTAAGCCACATATGTTTAAAGGACATGCTCAGTAAGTGTTTGACACTACTCTAATTCAAGTAACAACTATTTGTCAAAGATAGAGTTGTAGTGTTGCTCGGTCTGGTTTTTTAATTACGAAGGTGAGGCTGTTTCGAGGTCCATTTTTAAATTTATAATATGTGCCAGGAACTCAACTAGGAGCTATTTACATAGACTATATCTTCATTTGTCAGAGTGGCACGCTCTATGGGCTCTACATTCTAGCTTCTTCTGAAGAATATGAGAGAAGTCATGTGCCCACCTCAAAGCTACTGACAGAGGCAAAGGTCGTTGGGACGCCATGTCCCTTCACACAGGTGAAGTTGTTTGGCATGTACCCTTCCATCTGCTGGAATACAGAAGTGATGGCTGGAGCAACAGCAGCAATTTTACAACATGAAGTCAAAAGCTGACCACGTCAAAGGTTAAGATAGGATGGCAATAGTAAAATGCCCTCCGCTTTCTGGACTGCCTACCTCCAAACTTACCTTATGTGAAAAAACAAATTATTCAATTTGGGAGTATTCTGTTGGGGCAGGCAAGTACAACTGCAGCTGTTACCTACCCCTGATTTCTCTTTGGCTTAGAAGATGTGGCTACAGAGAAAAGAGGATTTCTGGGCACCTGCACATTTGCCTGGGCCTATTTAGGGAAGGATTATATGGCAACCTGAGATGCATAATATCTGCTGCCCAAACTTGTCATACTTCCCTTTCTAGCGGCCCCACCACATGCTGCAGGATCACACAACACAATTACTAACTCGTGGTTTTATCACTGTCTGTGATATTTTGGCTTCCCTTGGGTTCCAAAATATTATGTTTAAAAATCTCCATACTTGCCCTTGGTTGTGTTCCAAAAAGAAAAGACATTACTGGCGAGCATGTGCCTTCCTAAGAAGCACTGACGAGAGTACATCTTGAAGTGAGCACATTAATGGGTGTCCTTTAAACCCTCCACTTCCCATTTTCCCATTAGAGCCTCCTTAATTTAGCACCCCAGGATTCTACTTAAATGACCTTCTTAGTCAGGATTAGGGGAGCAAAAGGAGACCACAGGGCCCTGACCCTGACAGTTCAAATTGTCAGCGCCAAGAGACTGACACTTTTCTCCCCACTAATCCCACACTGCATGGCATGGTCTCAATTTTGGAGAAATCCGAATGCTTATACACTTAGCCAATTCCCAAGTGATTCAGATAAACTTAGTACCAAATAAGTGAGGCATTTATGTATCTTGAATATCTCTACTTGCTCAATGCCAGGCCCTCAATATTTCGATAAAGTGATGACAGGAAGAACACAGAGAACAAAAAGTGAAAGCAAAGAAAATAGTCTAAGTACATGGAAAAATGATGAGCCTCTAAAATTTATTTTGTATATTTGAGAGGAAATATATGTTCATAATGCAATTTTCAAAATGTAGATTTTAGAGACAAGATTGGTTTTTCTTCCCTTTTTTGAGGAAACCAAAGTAGATTTGGGCTCAGAATATTCAAGGGCAATTTCTAAAAGCCACTCGGAATTGTCTTCTTCCTGAATCTGCCAAAAAAAAAAAAAAAAAAAAAAAAAAGCACCGGAAAGAACTGTCTGTAGCAGCGCAGTCAAATAGAAATATAATATAAGCAAAATTTTCTAATAGCCACATTTAATATGTAAGAAAATATAAGTGAAATTAATATTAATATTTTATTTGCCAATATATCTAAAATATTATTACTTGAATATATAATCAATATAAAATGTATTAGAGATAGTTTTTTTTTTTTTCCCACACTAAGTTTTTGAAATCAGGTATCTATTTTATACTCACAGCACACCTCAATTGGGCCTAGTCACATTTCAAAAGCTCAATAGCCACATAAGGTTCATGGCTCCTGTACTGGACAACACTAGTCTATAGTACCTATCCTGTAAACACACACACAGGGTCAATGGCACAAAGACTGTCATTACAGCAGAGTAACATGTATATTTTTTTGACTCCTCATGCCCATCCCATACAATTAGTGAAGGGAGGGAGGAGATGTAAATCAGCATAGCCATTGTATAGCTTAATCCAAATGAAACTGATGAGATGCAACCATTCTTAACCTACAAATATGGCAATTTCATATGGTTCAACTTAATATTTTAACCCAAAGAGCTCATGAGAGGGTTCATGGTGAGATTCAGAACTTAGGCTTACAGCAAGCCTCCAATAAAGTCACTGTCTTGAGTGGTCACTGATTGCAGAAGTATGGGCCAATGACATTTCAGGTCCAAGTATAGCAATTCATTAGCTGCTAAGTTGTTTCCTCTTTTCTTGGCCAAAACACAATTCCTACAAACCTGGATGAAAGATAATATTTGATCAAAAAGTAAGGCAGTGGCCACTGATAAGTGTTAATGGCCACCATGTGCAGCCCAAGGCCTATGGCTGCAGACTCCTGGAAGAAAATCACTTAGAAGCCTCAGAAGCCCCTCAAACTCAGTCTTTGCAAAACCATAACCTCCAAAACCACCACCATAACCATCATCGTCATCCTTGGTACCATCATAATCACCATCATTGTCTTCACCACTATTGTCACCAACACCATGACCATCACCACTGGGTCATCACCACCCCAACAATCACGGTCATCATCATCATCATCCATCATCACTACCAAGAGCATTATCACCATCATCACCAGGCCTATCTATATAGTAAGTCCTTACTTAGTTCCTTTATGCACTTCCCTAAGACATCTTCACTCTTTCACGCAGGGAACTCCTATTCAATCTTTAAGACCTCGTTTAAATATCACCACCAGAGTTCTTCTCACCTCACAGGCTAAATGAATTGCTCTCTCACTTCTGTGGAACCACTGAAAAAGTCCTTTGTACATGTCTCAGTTATAACATAATGACCCAATTAAGCAATCTTCTCTCCCAACTTTCAGTTCCTAGCACTGGGTCAGGTACTAACTCTAAGATTCAAAACAAATATAAATTGGTTGAATTCAAATGAATAGGTTTCATTACAAGGGCATTCACCATGTAGACATTCCTTGGATGCTGAGCTAAAAAACGATTCTGAGGCTGTGATCTGATATTTCCAATCATTCTATATATATTTTGCCTTCAGACAGATTGTAAATAAATATGGACATGGGCCATAACTTCTGTATCTTTGTAGATTTCACAGCACTGTGCAGGGTTCCCCACTTTTAAGAGCTTAATTGAAATATAATTCACATATCATACAGTTCACTCATTTAAAGTGTACAGTTAAATGGGTTTCTGTATATTCAGTTGTGAAATTATCACAGTCAAATTTTAGAAAATTTTCATTATTCCCAACCAAAATGCATACCATTACTAGTCACCTTTCATTCCTTCTCCTAACCTTGGGCTACTATGAAACTAATTTCTACCTCTGTGTATTTGCCTATTTGCAAATAGACTGGATCATACAATATGCAATCTTTTGTGACTTCTTTTATTTAGGATGATGTCTCCAAAGCTCTTCCATGTTGTAGCATCCATCAGTACTTCATTTCTTTTTATTGTCAAATATCATCCTATCTATGGATACACCTCATTTTGTGTATCCATTCATCAACAATCCACCCATTTGGGTTGTTGCCGCTTTTTTCATATTATGCATAAGGTAGCTATGGATATTAATATACAATTTTTTGAATAGATGTATGTTTTCATTTCTTCTGGGTATGTACCTTGGAATGGAATATGGATGTCTGTCATATGGAAACTGTGTGTTTAACATTTGAAGGAATTACCAAACTGTTTTCCAAAGTGGCTGCACCACTTTACAATCCCATCAGCAATGTGTGAGGGTTGCGTTTCTCCACATCTTCAGCAACACTTGTTATTGTCTATTACATTATAGTTATCCTTGTGAGTATGAAGTGATAGCTCATTGAAGTTTTGATTTATATTTCCCTAAGATTAATGATGTTGAGCTTCTTTTCATGCATTTAATGGCCATTTGTTCATCTTCTTTGGAGATATGTCTATTCAAATCCCTTGCCTTTTTCTAATTGGGTTATTTGAATTTTTATTAAGTTGTACAAGTTCTTTATATATTCTGGATACAAGTCCCTTATGAGATATGATAGCAAATATTTTCTCCCATTTTGTGGATTGTCTTTTCTTGATGGTGTTCTCTGAAGCACAATAGTTTTTCATTTTGATGAAGTCCAATTTATCTATTCCTTCTTTAGTTGCTTGTGTTTTTGGTGTCATATTTTAAAAGGCTTTGTCTAACAAAAGGTCACAAAGATTTATACCTATGTTTTATTGTAGGAAATGTTACAATTTTAACTCTTACATTTAGATCTGTGATCCATTTTGAGTTAATTTTTGTATATGGTATGAAAGAGCCTTTCACACAGCTTAGGGGTTTTGGAAATAAATAGTCCACACATTTTCTTTTTATGGATCTCATAACACATTACCAATAGTTCCTCTTCAATGGCAATTATACTCAAGTATGCTTTCTCATGAGCATTTTATAGAGACCTGGCATTCAAGATGTTCTAAGAATTTTGTACAGGGTGAATCTAAGAAAGCTAAAAAGACTATTCATCATTGAAACAGTGATAATGTTGGTAAAATTCCTCAAATTTTGATTTTATATTGCCCTTTGATATTTTCCTTTCATTGTCCTGTGTGATTTCTATATTCTGAATACTGAAAATTCAGTATATGTTTATGGTTTCTTGGTTTTTAGTGTTGTTTCTTCTCCTTCCTTATCTCCCTCCCTACCTCTCTCAGTTCCTTCCTTCTTCCCTTCCTTCCATTCTCTTTCCTCCTTGCCTTTTTCATCCATCCTTCCTTCCTCCCTCTCTCTTTCACTCTCTCCTTCCTTCCTTTCTCTCTGCTTTCCAACTAAAGTGTAATCTCACTGAAAATGTCTTCTACAGA
>PISX010028284.1:0-21782 GCA_004024625.1 Mellivora capensis
GGGCTATCAGGAATACTGAAATGCCCTATTATAGTCATCAAGGAGTGAATATCACATTCCTTCAACTTTAAAAGTTTGGCGCTCATCAGGGCTCTGTCCTGAGCCATTTTCACTTCTATGTTTTACAATCTTGCCTTGGTTGATCTCATTTACTAACATGACCATTATGTGCCATCTACCTGCTGAACACTATCAGATTCTCAACTCCTACTTGTTATTTCCACTGACTTGCTTTCTGGGTGGCTCAAAATTAAGGTGTAACAAATAGAACTTACGATCACTCTTTCCCCCTCCACATCCTGGTGGCTCTCCCCCCAGATCTCCCTAATCTAGTCTACCGTACTTCTATATACTTGGTAGATAATTCCATAAAGAGGAAGCCATCTCCAGTGCCCCTCCCTTCCTCTCCTTCATATCAGATCTATCACATATAAACATTTCTTTCCCTATCCATTCCCACAGTTCTGGTTCACAACACTACTGTCTCTTCAGTGAAGGGCATTCTTCTTCTTTTCTTTCTTTTTATTTTTTATTTAAAAATTTTTTTAATTTTTTATAAACATATAATGTATTTTTATCCCCAGGGGTACATGTCTGTGAATTGCCAGGTTTACACACTTCTTTTCTTTTTTAAAAAACATCTTCTTTGAGATATAATTCACATTAACATTAAATTCACGCAGTTAAAATGTACAATTGAGTGGTTTTTATTGTATTCACATCTTTGAGCAACCATCATGAAAGTCCAAGTTTAGAAAGTTTTCATCACTCTAAAAATAAATTCCTAATGCATTAGTAGTCACTCTGCATATTCAACCCTACCTCCTCCTAGCCTCAGGCAACCAATAATCTACTTTCTGTTTTCGTACATTTGCTTATCCTGGTCATTTCATATAAATGGAACTCTACAATATGTGATCCTTTGTTACTGACTTCTTTCACTTAGGATAAGGTTTCAAGGTTCATCCATATTATACCATGTGTCAGTACTTGATTACTTTGTATAGATGAATAATATTCCATTGGTTGTATATAACATATTTTGTTTGTTCACTCATCACTTGATAGACATTTAGGTTATTTCCACTTTTGACTACTTTGAATAGTGCTGCTGTGAGCATTTGCATACACATTTTTGTGTGAACATTTGTTTTCATTCCTTTTGGGTATATATCTTGAAGTGGAATTGTTGGGTGATATGGTAACTATTTTTAACTTTTGAGGAACTGCTACATTCTGTTAAAAAATTGATACACCAGATTTACACTCCTAACAGCGATGAATGAAGCTTCCAATTTCTGTCTTTACCAACATCGTTAGTGTTTGATTTTTAAAAATCATAACCATTGAAGATGAGTGAAGATGAATTGCAAAGATAAAAACTCATTGCACTTTTGATTTGCATTTTCCTAATGATCAGTGATGTGAACATTTTTTTTTATGTGCTTATTGGCCATTTGTATATTTTCTTTAGAGAATGTATGTTCAAATCCTTTGCCCACCTTTTTTCTTTTTATTAACATATAATGTATTATTTGTTTCAGGGGTACAGGTTTGTGAATCTTCAGGCTTACACAATTCACAGCAATCACCATAACACATACCCTCCCCAGTGTCCATTACCCTGCCACCCTATCCCTCCCACTCTCCTCCCCTCCAGCAACCCTCAGTTTGTTTCCTGAGACTGAGAGTCTCTTATCTTCCTCCTCGGTCCCCTCTTGTTTCACTTTTCCCTCCCTTCCTCCCACAATCTCCTGCCCTGTCTCTCAAATTCCTAATATCAGAGAGATCATATGATAATTGTCTTTCTCTGATTGACTTATTTCACTTAGCATAATACCCTCTAGTTCCACCCACATCATTGCAAATGGCAAGATTTTGTTTTTTGATGGCTGCATAGTATTCCATTGTATATATACACCACATCTTTATCCATTCATCTGTTGATGGACATCTAGGCTCTTTCCATAGTTTGGCTATTGTGGACATTGCTGCTATAAACATTGGGGTACACATGCCCCTATGGGCCACTACATTTGTGTCTTTAGGGTAAATACCCAGTAGTGTGATTGCTGGGTCATAGGGTAGCTCTATTTCCAACTTTTTGAGGAACCTCCATACTGTTTTGCAGAATGGCTGCACCAGCTTGCATTCCCACCAACAGTGTAGGAGGGTTCCTCTTTCTCTGCAACCTCACTAACATCTGTCATTTCTTGACTTGTTAATTTTAGCCATTCTGACTGGTGTGAGTTGGTATCTCACTGTTGTTTTGACTTGTAATTCCCTGATGCCAAGTGATGTCGAGCACTTTTTCATGTGTCTGTTGGCCATTTGGATGTCTTCTTTGCAGAAATGTCTGTTCATGTCTTCTTTTTGCCCACTTTTTAATTGGATAATTAATGTTTTTATTATTGAGTTGTATATATGCTGTTATAACTAAAGGTTTTTATCAGATATATGATATGCAACTATTTTCTCTCATTCCATGGACTCTTTTCACTTTCTTGATGGTTGTCATTTCCAAGAAAGAAGTTTTAAAATTTTGACATACTCCATTTTATCTAATTTCCTTTTGTCTCTTATGCTTTTGGTGTTATAGCTAAGAAACCGCTGCCTAATCCAAGGTCATGAATTTTTACTCCATGTTTCATTATAAAAGTTTTATATGTTTAGTTCTTTAGGTCAATGATCCATTTTGAGTTAATTTTAGATTTAATTTAAAATAGGTATCCAATGTCATTCTTTTGCATGTGGATATTCATTTGTCATGACACTATTTGTTGAAAATGTTATTATCTAGACACCCTTGTCAAAAATTAGGTGACCCCAAATATATGGATTTATTCCAGAATACTCAATTCTATTCCTTACACTATATGCCTATCCTTATGTCAGTACTAGACTGTCCTGATCATTGTAGTTTTACAGTAAGATTTGAGATTGAAAAGTGTGACTACTTCAAATTTGTTCTTATTTTCAATATGATTTTGGCAAATTTGTGTCATTTGGCATTTCCATATGAATTTTAGGATGTTTGTCAATTTCTGCAGCAAAGACAGCTAGGATTTTGAAAGGGATTTTGTTAATCTGTAGATGTATTTGGAGAATATTGCTGCCTTAATAATATTAGGTTTTCTGAACACATAAGATATGTTTTCATTTATTTGGATCTTTTTAAATTTCTTTCAACAATATTTTGTATTTTTCAATGTACAAGTCTTATTTTCCTAAGTCTTGCATGTTTTTCCCAAGTATTTTATTCTTTCTGATGTATTATAAGTGGAGTTCTTTTCTTAATTTTGGATTTTTCATTGATAGTGTATAGAAATACAACTGATGTTTATATTGATTGTGTATGCTGTAAACTTGCTGAACACATTTATTAGTTCTAGTAGTTTTTTTGTTTTTGTTTTTGCTTTTGTTAGTGCACATTAGTATTTTATATGTACAAATTATGGCACCTGTGAATAGAGATAGTTTAACTTTTCCCTTTCCAATTCAGATGTATTTCATTTATTTTTTACTGCTTATGTGTTCTGGCTAAAACATTCAGTACTTTGTTGAATAGAAGTGGTGAAAAAGAAATGTTCTTTTTTTTTTTTTAAGATTTTATTTATTTATTTGACAGACAGAGATCACAAGTAGGCAAGAGAGGCAGGCAGGGAGAGAGAGGAGGAAGCAGGCTCTCTGCGGAGCAGAGAGCCCGATGTGGGGCTCGATCCTAGGACCCTGGGATCATGACCTGAGCTGAAAGCAGAAGCTTTAACCCACTGAGCCACCCAGGCGCCCCAAAAGAAATGTTCTTTTCTTGTTCTTGATTTTGGGGGGAAAGAATTAAATCCACCTTTAACTATGAAATTAGGTATTGTTTTTGTAGCTCTCCAAATTGGGTTGAAGAATTTCCATTCTCCTCATTTGTTGAGTGTTTTTTATTATGAAAGGTTGGATTTTGTCTTTTTTTTCTTTGGCTGTTGAGGTGATCTTATCCTTTATTTTATTAATATGGTGTGTTATATTAATAGGTGTTTGGATGGGGATGCCTGGGTGGCTCAGTTGGTTGAGTGTTTGACTTTTGGTTTCAGCTCACATCATAATATCAGGGTCATGGGATAGAGCCCTGCATTATGGTTAGAGTCTGCTTGTCCCTTTCCCTCCCTCTTTACCCCTGCTTGCTCACTGACATGCTCTACCTAAAATCAATCAATCAATCAATCTAAAAATAAAAAGATGTTTGGATGTTAAACCAGCCTTGAATTCCTGAGGTAAATGCCACTTTGTCATGATGTATAATTGTTTTTTATATATTGGTACATTAAATTTTCTAGTATTTTGTTGAGTTTTGTATCTCTATTAATAACAAATATTAGTCTATAATTTTTTCTTGTGATGTGTTTCTCTGGTTGTGTTATCAGGATAATAGTATTCTCAAAGTGGCCCTCTCTGTCCTTTTTTTGGGAAGAGTTTTTGGAAGAGTTTGTGAAGAATTGGCATTAATTCTTCTGTAAATATTTGGTAAAATTTACTGATGAAGCCATCTGGAAACTTTAATTGCTAATTCATAATTTTATTTGATATAGATTTATCCAGACTTGCTATTTGGAGACGGAGGGTCAGATTGGTAGCTTGTGCCTCTCTAGGGTTTTTCTCTTTCATTTAAGTTATCTAATTCATTGGTATTCTGTTCTTGGTAATGTCCTCATATGATCTTTTAAAAAATTTCCATTAGTTTTGTAGTAATTCCTTCTCTTTCATTCCTGATTTCAGGAATTTGAATCTTTGTCAGTCCAACTTGCAGTAACATTTTTACTTGCCTCCTGGTCTACTCTTACTGCCTTCTAATTCTTCATTCAACATTCAGAATGATCTTTTAAAAATAAAAATTAGATCATGTACTTTTCTGCTTACAAACATTAATGATAAAATAAAAATCTCCTCTCTAGCTTACAAGACCATAGATAATATGGCCCTGGACCTGCTTTTGAACTTTATTTTTTTGCCATTTCCATTCATTCATTGTGCTTCTGCCATACTGGCTGTTTTTTCTAATCCTAAATATGCTGGGTTCTTTCTTCTTGGCCACTGCATTTATTTATTTCTGTCTGAAATGCTCTCTTCCTCTTTCTTAAACTGAAAAAATTATATTTATAATTTTGGTGTTATTTTAACTATCAGTTCACATAGAGACTAACAAATCCAAGGAAATCCTTCTTGTTATTCTATTGCCACACTTTCATCATTTATAATTATACATTGTTTAAAGTTTGTTTAAAAATTTTCACCCATATTGGACATTAAGCTTTATGAGAGTGTGGCTCATGCTGCTATGTAATCAAAGCCTACCATTACACCCGGCATACAGAAGATACTGAGAAATATTATTGAATAAATGAATGGGGAACGTATTTAAACTCAGTGTATAGTTCTGTTGATGACTTTAATATGAGATATGAAATTATGCAGCTATACCATAACACTTTTTTGACCATTGTAGGGTTCATTATTACATGTAGGAGCAAAAGGCTTTGCCAGTAGGCTACTCAGCTTATATCCTTGACTCATCTCTGCCACTCAGTAGCTGTATAGGTCTGGTCAAGTCACTCTTCTTTAGCTTTCCCTTTGATCAATTAGGAGATAGATGAAGAGTCTTCCTTAATGGCCTAAGTAACTAATTCTAATGTTTCTGGAGTCTAGATTTTGTGATGGCATGTATCATAAAGAATTAGAAAAATTCTCTTTTTTGGGTTTGCTCCACTCAAATTTTTTTATACTATCACCTTTGTTATAAAAGTGGGAAAAATGAGAGTTTTCAGTTTATTTTCTATGTTAGGGAAATTTCAATGTATAAAAAATATTTCCTATAGCTTTTTAATAGTATAAGACATTTAATTGATCTTATAAAATGATTATTTCTAGGGCTTTAAAAAATAATATGACCTGTATTGCTGAAGCAAAAAGAAAACTTTTAGAAAACTAAATGATTTTCCAAGTCCTTCAACTATTGCTTCCTGTTTTCTTTATAATGTAGGTTATAAAATATATACCAATACAAATGTAGAATGTAGAAAGTTTAGGCACTTTGAAATTTTATATTTATGTACTTTTCTATGAAATGTTGCTGTTGGAAAAAGTCCTTCTCATATTCTACTAGCCAAATGACTTACCATAATATTATCTCAGAATACACACACATACACTCATACAGTGCTCTTACTTTTTGATGCTTAAATGAAGAAATTGAGTTGACACATAATGTAGTCTGATACAGCAATTTCTTGTATTTTGCATTTACAAATAATGGCTTTCTGGTGAAGTCAATTATTTCAGTGCTTTTGGGTTGCCTACAATGTTATTCTCTCATGGATGAGGTTCAAGTCTATGGTCTTTGATTGGGAAGTGCCCGATAGGGACAGGCAAATAGAAGCTATGTTTACACTGAAAATAATTACTGTTAACCAGTCTACTTTCCTCCCAGAAAATATAGTTATGAGAGTAGACTCTGATGATTCTAGACCATACTTGAAGAATTATTTTTAAGAAAGCCTAAATATGTTATATACAAACATGAGAAGCATATTTAAAAAGTCTTAGTCTTTCAAGGTGCCTGTGTGCCTCAGTTGGTTAAGCATCTGACTCTTGATTTTGGTTCTGGTCATGATCTCAGGGTCATGAGTTTGCACCCCCATTGGAATGTGTGCTTAGTGTGCAGCCTGCTTAATATTCTGTCTCTCCTTCTCCCTTTGCCTCTCCCCATTCCTCTCTCTTAAAGACAGAGAGCGAGGGAGGGAGAGAGAGAGAGAGAGAAACTCCTAGTTTTTCCTACCTATCTGTAAAAGATCAAATAAATCATTTATTTTCTCTTGGTTCAGTTTCTCTTTTAAAAATTGAATCCATTAGATTTTCACTTGTTTTCAAATTACATGTGGGAACACTCAAAGCAGAGAATCTTCTCTTTGTTTTTTGATTTCTAGGTATTTGTAATTCCATGGTAAAATTTATTAACCTGCATTTCCTTCTCTTTCCCAAGGAAAATATATAGCTTTCTAAATTTCATTGAAGATATTTCAAGTCTCCTTATTTTACATTTTATAAGCTTTTTAAATGTATGATCAACATTTTGGAGTATATACTCTTGAATCTTTATAATACACTGCAAGGTAAGTATTCATAGTCTTACTTTGCTGTGAAAAATGAAAGATTAGTGAGATTAAGGGATTTTTTTCCCAAGGCAAAAGCCATAAAAATTAAGATTTAAACATAGATTTGTGTTCAAAGTTTCTTTTCAGAGGTTCTGTTTTCTTCTCTTTATTGGACTTGGTGATTCAGAAAGGCAAGAATTTGATTAGCAGGTGATAAATTCTAAGAAGGAATCTATTAATATGCTTTATTTGTGAAAAGAATGGTAAACCCTGCTGTGCTTGGTTCTCAGTGTACTTTGAGCAATTTACTTTTGTCATAAATTATGGATGATTTTTAGGTCATTTGGCAGAAAATGTAGACCTTATCTCTTCTTCTCTTGGAATATTATTTGAAAGCATAGAAAACTTATTGCATTTATTTTTTCTGTAATTAGTTATTAATCAAAAGCTCCAAAGAAGCAGGGCTAGAATTTATTTCACTTACTCGTAGATGCTTTTAGGTATTAGTGCCAATGAAAGGCAGTGAGGTGGACCTTTGTCACTTGTGTAGTCTGTGCAACATCTAATCTATTTTCTACTTGGGAGAGGCTCCTCTTTTTGAGTAGGATGAAGATGATCTGTCCTAGAAAAGCTGAAAACACTAGATACACAACTTTCTCCTGTAGCTCCACTATCGCACATACCTATGAAAGACTCTGAGGAGATAGTAAGGGAGAAGTGTTAGTGAACTCTTTTTCTTTCTTGAAATTGACATTAGAAGTGCTTATAATGTCAAATTTTTAATATAGACTGTGCTTTTAAAAAATAAAAAAATATTTTTATTAACATATAATGTATTATTAGCCCCAGGGGTACACGTCTGTGAATCGCCAGGTTTACACACTTCACAGCACTCACTATAGCACATACCCTCCCCAATGTCCATAGCCCCACCCCCTCTCCGACACCCCTCCCCCCAGCAACCCTGTTTGTTTTGTGAGATTAAGAGTCTCTTATGGTTTGTCTCCCCCCTGATCCCATCTTGTTTCATTTATTCTTTTCCTACCCCCAAACCCCCCATGTTGCATCTCCCCTTCCTCATATCAGGGAGATCATATGATAGTTGTCTTTCTCCGATTGACTTATTTTGCTAAGCATAATATCCTCTAGTTCCATCCATGAATATAGACCGAGCTTTAATGCTGGTGGCATTAACAACTGGAATGAAACTGTGGTCCTGGCTGAGTAGTTAGAGCAATGAAATTGTAGTTATCTAGTGCTTGAATGTGAAGGTAAAATCTTTCTCATCATTAAAGGCCCTGGGTATATTATTTATTTCTTTTGATTGAGAGAAGTTATTCGTAATACAAAAACAAAGGATTATTCTCTAGACTAATTATAGGCTAATTATCTAGAAGAATTTGTACATATTAATTAAAACGCCAACAACCTAAAAGAAAAATTGTCAAAGACCATATATATATAGGAAACACAACTGGCAAAGAAACCTATTAAAATTATGACAATATGTGATTATTTTTAACATACTCCAGAATGGTAAATATTATATAATGTCTGGCACCTCCAGTATTGGTGAGGCTGTGGGAAAGGGACTCAGTTAAGCATTATGAATAAAAATGTAAGTCAGCATAACACAATTGGAGAGCCATTAATATCTAATAAAATTGAAGATGCACACACCTTACATTCAGCAAGTGTATCTGCCCTACATGTATCTACACTAAACAACTCTCATATATTATAGAAATAGACATGCAAAAAATATTCATTGTAGGTGCTTTAGTAATAATAAAAAAATGGGAAATTATCTAATTACCCATCAATCTAAGGACTAATAAATAAACTGGTTTGTTATCACAATGAACACTTCACAAAAAAATGAAATGAGTGAACAAGACCTACATGCAGTCAACATGTATAATTACTCAATATATTGGTTTTTCAAGTATATAACAAAAAACTTGATATAGTTCTTATATTAAAAAAAAAATCCAAGACATTAGTAAAAGTTGTTAGTAGATAAACATGTATAAACTCAATGTATAAAAGCATACCAACTTCAGAAGAGTGGCTACTTTTGGGGAAGAAAGGAGGAAAATCATTGGAGAATTACTTATTTTTTCTTTAAAATCAAAATAGAAGAAATGAAGAAAGGTGAAAAATGTTACTAGGTGTTTCACTTGACTGTGGGTTCCTAGATGTCTGTTATGTTACTCTTATGTTTAAAATATCTCAAAATCCGGGATGCCTGGGTGGCTCAGATGGCTGAGCAGCTGCCTTCGGCTTGGGTCATGATCCCCGGGTCCTGGGATCGAGTCCTGCATTGGGTTCCTTGTTCCGTGGGGAGCCTGCTCCTCCCTCTGCCTCTGCCTGCCACTCTGCCTGCCTGTACTGGCACATAAATAAATCTTTAAAAAAACATAAAACATCTCAAAATTGAAAATTAAAGAATAATCTGCTTTAAGTACTTTAAAATGACAAAGAGGTTTTGCCTTATTATTTTCTTTATTATTTAAAAAAATTTTTTTTTAAATTTATTTGTCAGAGAGAAGGAGAGAGAGCGAGCAAGCACAGGCAGACAGAGTGGCAGGCAGAGGCAGAAGGAGAAGCAGGCTCCCTGCTGAGCAAGGAACCCGATGTGGGACTCGATCCCAGGATGCTGGAATCATCACCTGAGCTGAAGGCAGCTGCTTAACCAACTGAGCCACCCAGGCGTCCCGATTTTACCTTATTATTAATGTAGCTCTAAAGACTATTACTAGAAAGCAGCTTATTCTGAGGGCTTTGCCTTTATCTATTCTCTGCTTGAGAATTTTATTAAACATATGGTAATTTTAAAATATAAATATTTACATTTATTATTTATAAAATAAATGTGTAGATACACATGTTACAAATGTGTATGTATATATGCATATTTGTATACACATATATACATATTTATTGTTTGTTTGTTTTAAGTTTTTATTTAAATTCCAGTTAGTTGGGGCACCTGGATGACTCAGTCAGTTAAGCGTCTGACTCCTGATTTGAGCTCAGGTCATGTTCTCAGGATCTTGGGATTGAGCCCCATGTGGGGCTCTGGGCTCAGTGGGGAGCCTGTTTCAGGATTCTCTCTCTCCTTTTGCCTCTTCCCAGGCTTGCTCTCCCTCTCTCTCTCTCTCTCTCAAATAAATAAATAAATAAATAAATCTTAAAAAAAAAAATCCGGTTAGTTAACCTACAGTTATATTAGTAACTAGTTAACCTACACTAATTAGTATAGGTTATCTTAGTAATTAGTTAACCTACACTAATATTAGTTTCAGGTGTACAATGTACTGATTCAGCACTTCCATACATTAACTGGTGCTCATCACAGTGCACTCCTTAATCCTGTCACCTATTTAACCCATCCCCTCACCCACTTTCTTTCTGGTAACCATTAGTTTATTCTCTACAGTTAGGAGTTTCTTTTGGTTTGCCTCTCTCTTTCTCTTTTTTTCCCCTTTGCTCATTTGATGTGTTTCTTAAATCCCACATATGAGTGAAATCATATAGTATTTGTCTTTCTCTGACTTGTTTTGCTTAGCATAATACTCTCCAGTGTCATCCATGTCATTGCAAATGTCAAGATTTCATTTTTTTTGGTTGACTAATATTCCATTGGTATATATACCACATTTTTTTTAATACCACATTTTAAAAATCCATTCCTCAGTTGGTGGACACTTGAACTGTTTCCATAATTTGGCTATTTATAGATAATGCTGTGTAAACACTGGGATGCTGGTATCACTTTGAATTAGTGTTTTTATATTCTTTGTGTAAATACCTAGTAGTGTAATTGCTGGATCATAGGGTAGCTCTATTTTTAACTTTTTGAGGATCCTCCATACCGTTTTCCAGAATGGCTACACAAGTTTGCATTACCACCAACAGTGTAAGATGGCTCCTTTTTCTCCATATCCTTGCCAACACCTGTTGTTTCTTGTGTTGTTGATTTCAGTCATTCTGACACATGTGAGGTAACATCTCATTATAGTTTTTTTTAAAGACTTATTTATTTTAGAGAAAGAGAGAGAGCACACGAGTGTGGGGAGGGGCAAAGGGAGAGAATCTTCAGACTCCTTGCTGAGTGCAGAGCCAGACACAACTTGGGGCTCTATCTCACAACCCATGAGATTAATCTGAGCCTAAACCAAGAGTTGGTGTTCAATTGAGGTGCCCGTCATTGTAGTTTTGGTTTGTGTTTCCCTGATGATGAGTGATGTTGAGCATCTTTTCAAGTGTTTGTTTAGATCTCCATATCTTCTTTGGGATAATGTCTATTCATGTCTTATGTCCATTTTTGATTGGATTATTCATTTTTTGGGTATTGAGTTTTATAAATTCTTTATATATTTTGGATACTAATGGTTTATCAGGTATGTAATTTGCAAATATCCTCTTTCATTTGGTATATTGCCTTTTAGTTTTGCTGGTTGTTTCTCTTGCTATGTAGAAGATTTTTATTTTGATGTAGCCCCACTAGTTTATTTTTGCTTTTGTTTCCCTTACCTCGGAAGACAGAACTGGAAGGAAATTTTTATGCCTGTTGTCAAAGAGGTTATGCTTCTGTTCTCCTCTAGAGGTTTTATGGTTTTAGGTCTCAAATTTAGGTCTTTAATCCATTTTGAATTTGTTTGTTTTAGATAGTGGACAGAATAGACAATTTTGGATAAGAGATCTGGATTTGAATCTGGTTACTTGATCTCTTTGAGGTTTAGCTCTCTTTATTTTGTTTTTTTCCAAACTTTTCTCCCACCTAACTTCAGAAAAGATAGAGTCATACACTCAATATGTTGCTTAACTCGTTGGAGATGCATTATTCTTGTGTATAAATTTGAATACTATTAACTTATCTGGAGGTTTGTAAGCATTAAATAGCATCATGTATCAAAATTTTAAACTCTAAAAGGCTATATTAAAGACAGATACTAGCATTTTAAAAAAATTTATGTTTCAATACTCTTGGACTGAAAATCAAGAAATTCATACACATTTCTGTATTTATTTATTGCATGCCTAGTGCACAGAGTACAAAATTCACTGGTGTCATGATATGAAATAAAAAAAAAAAAGAAACTACTTAATATATTTGTCTGGAGAAAGCCAGGATTGCAATTCAAGAATGGAAATTGGCTTATATGACTCCTTTTTTTTTTTTTTTTCCTAGAAGGAAGCTGTGGACTACTTAAGGGGAATATAAGCCACAGACCCTTCTTTTGTAACATAAATTCCAAAAATGTAATGATTTCCTAGCAGACTTCAGGAGCAAGAAAAATAAATTTTCTTTGAACTACTTGAGACCTAGTACAGTATTCCTTTTAGTGTGGGTCTTTTAGTGACAAATTGTCTTAGTTTATTTTATTGTAGAAAATATCTGTAGTTTTCTTTCATTTTTAGAGGATATTTCAGCTGGATAATAAATTCTAGATTAGCAGTTTTTCTCTCAGCATTTTAAAGATGCCCTCTCATTGTCTTCTAGATTATTAAAAGTATCATTAAATTCTAGTATCATTAAAAGGTTAGCTGTTGGTCTTGCTGTTGCTCTCCCAGAGGTAGTGTGTCTTTTTTTCCCTCTGGTTGCTTTTAAGTCGTTTTTCTGTGTTGGAGTTTCAGCAGTTTGATTATCATGAGCCTTGGTGTTTTTTGTTTGTTTGTCTCTTCTTCATTTATCTTGCTGTAGGCTTGATGAATTTCTTGAATCTATGTGTGGCTGTCTTTTATTAGCTTTGGAAAAGCCTTGGCCATTATATATTATATTATTATTATTATTATTATTATTACTTCCCCCAAATTTCTTTCATTCCTCTTCTTCTGGAGTTTAATTTATGTGTATGTTATAGCTTTTAACTGTGTCTTATGTGTTTCTTATGCCCTGTGTTTTTGTTTTGTTTTGTCTTCTAACACCATAGACCATAGGGGATTTTACCTTATTTCCAGTTTAGAACACCAGGCTTTTACACTACTCTAGTACGAAAAAACAATATTTCTTGGGAAAAAACAAGTCATGATTTCAGAGTTACTCTAGTTTTTAAAACATCATTTATAGCCAATATAAATTTCAAGGGCTTCGTTGACTCCCTTTCCTTAATAGAATTAGAATACCTCTACTTAATTCAAGCTGAATCCTCAGTATGCTCTTAAAAAATCAGCAATTCTTCACAAGGACAAAAACATCTGAAGATCATCTCAGTTATCAAGCACTAGACTTTCAGACTTTTTAGTCCTCTTTGTTTTCATGGTTCTATAATGCTTTTAATAATGTAATTCTTGTTCTATCCACTTTTTTCCTGTCTGCTGCAGTGGGAATGTTGACCTGCTGCCAATATAGAACAATGTTCTACTCCAAAGTGGAAATCCTAAAGCATAATTTTGGATTGTGTTCCTAGAAGTCCATACTCAAGCCAGGTTCTATAGCCTTCTCAATGTTCTTTGAAGCCTCAGAAAACCTTTTAATAGCTTTTCTTCTCCACCTTCCCCTTCTCCCCCTTTCAGGCGGAGTCTACTTCTGTTGCTGATAACAAAGAAACTTGCCTATTACAATAAAGATTGATGATGGGAAAAGAAAGTGGTGATAAAACCACTGGTATAAGATGACTGAGGTTGGGATAAGGAGGTTGTGGGCATTTCTGTACTGGAAGCAAAGTGAAGTTCTATTATTGTTAGCATCACATATGAGTCTAACTTTAAATAGACTGAGTGGGAGCAACCACATCTCTAGACATACTACTTTACAGTAGGCAGTGACTGGGTAGGCCAGAGTATGTCTTAGCAGGTACAGTGAGAACAGGGGTCTCTCCTCTGACCAAATGGGTTGAGTCATGCAGTCAGTGGAAATCATGAGGAAGAGACACTTCCTACCCTCTGTCAGAAATTTAAGTTTTTCTTGTACCTAGAGACCATGTTGCAGAGAAGGAGTTAGAAGGAGAGTACAAATCTAGAAATAAGTAATTATTCTAAGTAAGCTATTTTCAAATAAAGCCACTAGGATGCATTTAGTCGGCAAAGTTGGAAAGTCAGCTTGAGAGCCAGGATGAGGTAAGTAATTTAAAATACAGAAAATCATATTTTCTACATGTCTGAGTGTATAGACTGTAGACTTCAACCTCTTGGCAATACATGGTGAGACATAGTCTAATGATGCCGGAAATATTTTTCTCTTTTCCTTTAGCTGTGCTAGACAAGAACTAATAAATTCAGTAAAAAGTTATCAAAAATATGTACAATCTTACTAACTGTAGATTTTACTAACAAAAACTTTTTTACCAAGTTGGATTTTATCTGAAAAGGTAATACAAAGGTATTTTTTTTCTGTGAAATGAATGCTTACAGAAAACATTGCAAATCCTCTCCTTTAATATTTCCACATAAGGAATGCATGAACTCTAAGAATACTTTTAGTTTTCATAACTATTGCTTTCTGTCATTTAAAAAACAAACTTGGAATTTTGCCTTCCCCACCTCCAAAAAAGCTGATGAAAATGAGAGCAGATAACTTTTCATTGATTTAAATTTTTCATTGTATTAAAAAAAGGAGATGAGAGAAAGCTATATCACCTCCCTATTTATCTAAGAAGTTATCAATAAAATAGTCTAAATGAAAATATCAAAGCTCTTTTGTTTGAGCTCTTCCAGAGAATTAGGGAAATCGTTTATATTAGTGAATGCAGGTTTATTGTAAATGTAACCAGTTTATTAAACAACCTGGACTTAGTGGTGTACAACTAGAAAATAACCGCCTCCCACCCTTTAGTCCCCCCCCCACCTTCAAATACGCTAGATCACTTTTCCCTTCCCACCCATGATGACAGCTCAGAAATATCCTATAATCTTTTATTAACTTTTAGCCCTGAGGATTTTCTTAATTTCAAATAATATATCAAGAATGTATCATTATACTAAGTAACATACTAAATATATACCCAGCCCAGACTACATTAAAGTTTTAATCTCATACTCAGTTCAAAAATTCTGCCTCTTTTCACACAGCTCCAACTTCCACCCTTGCACAGCCAGATCTGGGGCCCAAGGGTTAGTAGTAACTGTCTCTTCCTGCATCTCTTCTTACCACTCCACTTTCTCATTTCTCTAGAGTCCAGGCAAAGAGAATGGGAGTTAGAGGTAAAGGGATAACACCTTTTGCTTAGCTGGGGCTCTTCCTCCTTTGGCTCACACTGGCTGAACATGAAGCCTTTGTTTATGGTAGGAATCCAAATGCTTTCTTTTCAGTGTGATGAATTACTAGGTTTTTCTTAGACACTCCCCTTCTAACACTGACCTCCATACGAATGCATTCCCTGATGTAGGCAGTGCAGTTTATGGCTAACTTACAGTAATACCCTTTCAGAACCAGCCCTGTTGGGTACCTCTCAGTCATTTACAGTGGAATTTCCTGCTTATCATCTATCTTTTTTGGACAAGGCTTCTCAAGACACTTGAACTACTTTTGGAGGTGTCTCCTGCCTTTTAACTTTGAGAATGAGGGGAATATTTAGAAACTAGGGAGGTACTTTGGCATGAAAGAAACTTGTAAAGTAGGTTTAAAATAGTAGCAATTAAGATTCCACATTAATTCCTGAGGAACTGCCCATTTTAGTGTTTCTACATAATTTTCAGTTCAAAGATTTTAAGATTTTTGTAATTCTCTATCTGTAGTTTTAAAACTTGTATATTCCTTACATAGAATTGTTGAATCACTAAATTGTACACGTGAAACTAATATAACACTGTATATTAACTATATTAGAATTAAAGATAAAACTTTAAAAAAAAAGAGCACATGCCAAAGACAATATTTTTAAAGATTATTCACTATTACATGGTTTGTATTAGTAATAGTAGAAGAAACACTGCATATGCCCATAAATTAGGAATGCTTCAAGAAATACAGTCATTCATTAGATCAAATATTATGTGGCAATTAATAGGACAGATGTATATTTAATTCTTTGAAAAGGATCTCTGGAACCTAATAAATAATTTTTAAAAAACAGGTAGAAGAGCTTTATAGTGTAAATTTAATCCGTCTTTAAATCTGTTTAAAAAAAAACAACACCTTATACATTCCTAAGGGAGTGGAAGAAAAAATGCAATATTGGCCTAAAATCTAAAAGAATAGCAGGTTCTGCATTTTTTTGGGAAGAGTGAGAAGTATGTTTCTTTAAATATTAACTCAATAAATTTTTTTAAAGATTTTTAAAAATTTACTTATTCGACAGAGAGAGAGAGATCACAAGTAGGCAGAGAGGCAGGCAGAGAGAGAGGAGGAAGCAGCCTCCCTGCTGTGCAGAGAGCCTGATGTGGGGCTCGATCCCAGGACCCTGAGATCAGGACCTGAGCTGAAGGCAGTGGCTTAACCCACTGAGCCACCCAGGTGCCCCTTAACTCAATACATTTTGATATGTGTACATGAATTTAAAATATTTCTTAATGAGCTCACTTTTTGTTTCTTTATTCACCTTTAGACCTTGAAAATTATAAATAATAGATGACATGTGGGTTTAAATGAAGTTAAATTTATCTGACAGAGGGTTTCACCTCAGTCACTGTTGTTTCCTTTGGACAATATTTACTTTTTACCATACACCCCCCCATTCCATGTTTGTTGCCACAAAGCACTTTTGCACCTTTTCCCCAGGAAATTATGGTCTATAGAATAAGCCTGAAAAAAGAGAATCTACTATACTCAGCTTTGAAGTAGACTCCATGCATAAAACTTTCCTGTGATAAAGCCAGATACAAATGCAGAGTGATTAAATAACAGTAATGAGAAACACAGAACTTGACCACGTGCATGGCATTTCTTCTTCCCTGTGGGAATTTGTTTAAGCAGTTGATAACTTTTTTGGAAAGAAAACCTTCCACAGTATGAAATGCATTTATCATTCATGTGTCATGGAGCATGTTTACTTGGGCAACAAATTCCTTTGAGAAATTCAGACTCTCTAGAACAAAATAAACAATTTAAAAATGAAAATAAATATACCAAAGGTTGTCTTTACTTTTTAAAAAATTGTATGCTTAATTTTACTAGCCTTGGAAGTGTGTGTGTGTGTATCTTATATATGCATATATATATTACATATATTATGCTTCATATGCTTATATACATATATACATAGTATATAGATAGATATATTCATTATTCAGTACTTTTGTATGTGAACATTTTTGTTTCTAATAAACTAGGACATTTCAATATCCACAAAAAGAAATAGTAATTTACAATATTCTATAGCCTGATTTCTTTCAACTTGAATTTAATATCTCTTTAACACCTACTGCAATGCTATAATGAAAATCATATTAAATATAACTCAAATTCTTGAATGCTTTCTGTATGCTAGGAGATTGTTCATAGTAATTTACATGTATTTAATAATGTAACCTTGACAATAACTATGAAGTAGAAACTAATATTATTTCTGGGTTTTTCAGCTAAGGGAAATGAGGAATGGAGAAAATTTCTCAGGGTTACTGAGAGAGCTAGTATGTGACTAAGCCTGGATTGGAACCAGGCCAGGCCGCATGTCTTCCAATTGTATGTCTTTAAGTTCTATATTACACTTAAGTTGTAAAATGAGAAGTGGATAGCAAAAACATTCTGATCAGTGAGAGTAACAGTCGCTAGGCTTATATTAAGTCTTTTGCTTTAAAATCCACTTGTTTTCATTGGAATTGACATTTTATTTTGATTGCTTATTGTTATAGCAACTTTGAGACAAGCACACAAGATAAAATGAAGAACTAGAGGAGAACAGTTAGAGCAGGAACTGACGAAGTTTTCTCAGGGACTGCTAACACCACTTATTAAAAATACATCTTATTTTGAGCCATGGAGATTCTGATTGGCAGGTTTGGGATGCAATATAGGTATATATCTGTATTTTAAATCTCCCCTGGATGTTTGGGTATGATTGAGGTCATAGGATTCCAATTCAAATTTTTTTGAGTTGTTACATGGTGATCATTTCAGTTTCTGAATTTTGTTATTACTTACACTGTAATCCAAAGTTTAAAATTTTAACTTATTATAAATAGATTTGTTTTTTAAAAATTTAATTAAGTTGATTAATTTTGAGCATTTTCTATGAAGGGACCAATGTAGTGTTGCCCTGTAAAGAACAATGGTTTAACAGAAGTGTATGGTTTTATTTCTTCCATTCAAAGCTGCCTTTATTTTCTTTGCATTCTTATGTTTCTGAAACTACATACCAATTACAGTTGAGGGTTATGTGTAAAACATACTGCTTAACCTTTCATTATTATTAAATTGGTAGTCATTTTGACTTGGGGAAACAGAGTGCCCCTACCTCCTAGTATCGTGCACTTTGTCCCAAGAAATGTAGAAACTGCACAATATTTGTGTGAGGAGCCAGAGTTACAAGAGCTTGATTTGGGATGGCAATGGAGACTTTTGGAGCTAAGGTCAGTGGTTCAGGAGGCTGAATCTTTGGGGCAGGAATGAAATCCAATCCAGATAGATTACCAAGTCATCACTCCAAATGGTCAGTCTAAGGGGGAATAGAAACAGGAAAATTAGACTGAGATAAGAGAATATCAAGTGCAGAGAGGAAACCTGGAAATAAGATAATTTTCTGAGTAGGTAAGGATTGTTAAAGATGCATTTTATCATGTACCCACAAACTTAGCTCTGGATGAAAAGGAAGTCCTGATATAATTCAGAACTCCATCTCTGGGGGGTTGTCTTTGTAAAGATGGAGGAAATGAATAGTAATGAATTGTGTTGATAAGGATTACTAACCTTTTTATTTGTTTCATATAGAAACCAACCAATCACTGTTAAAAGTATAATTGAACAGACTAGTACTCATATTGATTTAATCATATATACTCATAAATTGCTTCCCATTCCTTGGTAATAGAGGAGGCAGAAGGTAAATGGTAATAGCAAGTGAATTCTGAGCCAAAGGAAATTTTTTTTGAAAGCAGAAAATATTTTATTTTAAATGATTGCTATTTCAGTAACAAAATAAAGATAAACAGATATAACCCCAACCACAAGATTTAATTCACACATATACATACACACACATACACTTGTGTTCATCTATGGAAGAAATATATCCTTTATGTTGAAATTATACATTTCTTTAAATGTAGTTAAAAGTGAGAAAGAAAACTTTAAACATTTACTTTCACTTTCTTTTAAGATTAATTTTTAAAATTAACATATAATGTATTATTTGCCCCAGGGGTACAGGTCTGTGAATCGTCAGGCTTACACACTTCACAGCACTCATCATAGCACATAACCCTCCCCAATGTCCATAACCCAACCACCCTCTCCCTACCCCGTTCCCCCCAGAAACCCTCAGTTTGTTTTGTGAGATTGAGTCTCTTATGGCTTGTCTCCCTCCTGATCCCATCTTGTTTCATTTATTCCTTCCCTACCCCCTAAACCCCACACTTTGCCTCTCAACTTCCTCATATCAGGGAGATCATATGATAATTGTCTTTTTCTGATTGATTTTTTTTCGCTCAGCATAATACCCTCTAGTTCCACCCACATCATTGCAAATGGCAAGATTTTGTTTTTGTTTTTGTTTTTAATTTTTTTAAAAGCATATAAAGTATTTTTATCCCCAGGGATACATGTCTGTGAATCTCCAGGTTTACACACTTCACAGCACTAACCATAGCACATACCCTCCCCAATGTCCATTACCCCACCCTCCTTTCCTGACCACCCTCCCCCCAGCAACCCTCTGTTTTGTGAGATTAAGAGTCACTTATGGTTTGTCTCCCTCCCGATCCCATCTTGTTTCTTTTCTTCTTTTCCTACCCCCCCAACCCCCCATGTTGCATCTCCACTTCCTCATATCAGGGAGATCATATGATAGTTGTCATTCTCCGATTGACTTATTTCATAAGCATGATGCCCTCTAGTTCCATCCACGTCATTGCAAATGGCAAGATTTCATTACTTTTGATGGCTGCATAGTATTCCATTGTGTATATATACCACTTCTTCTTTATCCATTCATCTGTTGATGGACATCTAGGTTCTTTCCATAATTTGGCTATAGTAGACATGGCTGCTATAAACATTCGGGTGCACGTGCCCCTTCGGATCACTACATTTGTATCTTTAGGGTTAATACCAAGTAGTGCAGTTGCTAGGTCATAGGGTAGTTCTATTTTCAACTTTTTGAGGAATCTCCATGCTGTTTTCCAGAGCGGTTGCACCAGCTTGCATTCCCACCAACAGTGTAGGAGGGTTCCCCTTTCTCCACATCCTCGCCAGCATCTGTCATTTCCTGACTTGTTAATTTTAGCCATTCTGACCGGTGTGAGGTGATATCTCATTGTGGTTTTGATTTGTATTTCCCTGATGCTGACTGATGTGGAGCACTTTTTCATGTGTCTGTTGGCCATCTGGATGTCTTCTTTGCAGAAATGTCTGTTCATGTCCTCTGCCCATTTCTTGATTGGGTTATTTGTTCTTTGGGTATTGAGTTTGATAAGTTCTTTATAGATATTGGACACTAGCCCTTTATCTGATATGTCATTTGCAAATATCTTCTCCCATTCTGTCAGTTGTCTTTTGGTTTTGTTCACTGTTTCCTTTGCTGTGCAAAAGCTTTTGATCTTGATGAAATCCCAATAGTTCATTTTAGCCCTTACTTCCCTTGCCTTTGGCGATGTTCCTAGGAAGATGTTGCTGCAGCTGAGGTCGAAGAGGTTGCTGCATGTGTTCTCCTCAAGGATTTTGATGGATTCCTTTCACACATTGAGGTCCTTCATCCATTTTGAGTCTATTTTCATGTGTGGTGGTAAGGAAATGGTCCAATTTCATTTTCCTGCAAGTGGCTGTCCAATTTTCCTAACACCATTTATTGAAGAGGCTGTCTTTTTTCCATTGGACATTCTTTCCTGCTTTATCGAAGATTAGTTGACCATAGAGTTGAGGGTCTATTCCTGGGCTCTCTATTCTGTTCCATTGATCTATGTGTCTGTTTTTTTGCCAGTACCATACTGTCTTGATGATGACAGCTTTGTAATAGAGCTTGAAGTCCGGAATCGTGATGCCACCGACTTTGGCTTTCTTTTCAATATTCCTTTGGCTATTCGAGGTCTTTTCTGGTTCCATATAAATTTTAGGATTATTTTTCCCATTTCTTTGAAAAAAGTGGGTGGGATTTTGATAGGGATTGCATTAAATGTGTAGATTGCTTTAGGAAGCATAGACATTTTCACAATATTTGTTCTTTCAATCCAGGAGCATGGAATATTTTTACATTTCTTTGTGTCTTCCTCAATTTCTTTCATGAGTACTTTATAGTTTTCTGAGTATAGATTTTTAGCCTCTTTGGGTAGGTTTATTCCTAGGTATCTTATAGTTTTGGGTGCAATTGTAAATGGGATGGACTCCTTAATTTCTCTTTCTTCTGTCTTGTTGGTGTAGAGAACTGCAACTGATTTCTGTGCATTGATTTTATATCCTGACACTTTACTAAATTCCTGTACAAGTTCTAGCAGTTTTGGCGTGGAGTCTTTTGGGTTTTCCACATAGAGTATCATATCATCTGCAAAGAGTGATAGTTTGACTTCTTCTTTGCCGATTTGGATGCCTTTAATTTCTTTTTGTTGTCTGAT
>PISX010028285.1:0-21796 GCA_004024625.1 Mellivora capensis
AAAGAAAGAAAGAAAGAAAAGAAAAGAAAAAAGAAAAAAAAATGCATGCTGAATTTTTCCATTTATATAAAGTACAAAAAACGGGCAGAGCTAATTTATGCTGCTAGAAGGCAGGAGAGTAACTGAATGGGAGGGAGGCACAGTGCTGGAGGGAGTCACCAGGGAGTCACCAGAACAGAAATGTTCTATTTCTCAAACCAGGTACTGAGTCAGTTTGTGAAAAATCATCAAAGTCATATACATTCTTTTTTTGTAGGTACTTCAGTTTAAAAAATAGAATAGCTATGGAGAGATACATACATACAGATCCAGAGGCTGTCTGTATTAACAGCCTACGTATCTGTGGTTCTTAGATCTGTATACATTGAACAACAGCGTTGTATCTATTTTTTCAAGCTTAGGAATTTAGAACCCACACCAAGGACTTGATGGTTTGAAGTATTTTATTTAATAAGAGCTACAGCACATAGAGAGCTTCCCCTGGGTCAGGGCCACTTCAGAATCAATGAAGTTAAGCACACCCAGATCTGATTTCTATAAAACCTTCTACAGATCACTTACGCTTATTTCCTAGAAGGAACTATTTTCCCCACATTTATTAATCAAGGACATTTAATTTTCCATCAGCTGGAGAAGGCCAGTATTTCCATAAGAAGTCATATGACTGCAATACTAATGAATAAAGCCTGGTCCTCTAGGCTTTGCAGGCTCACTACAGACCACTGCATGATTTCCCATTCTCCTCTGATTAAATGTACAGTAAGCAGGTTTAGGTCTCACTCAGAAGTCCTATGAGCCCTGGGTCTTTCATTTCTCATTACTGTGGGCCTGGACAGAATGACTGGCCTCTTTGGGGGCACTGGTGTGTTCCCGGCCAGGGAAGCAGGTAACAGACACACAATGGCTCTTCACTCATGCTTG
Source organism: Mellivora capensis (assembly GCA_004024625.1). Taxonomy (NCBI): domain Eukaryota; kingdom Metazoa; phylum Chordata; class Mammalia; order Carnivora; family Mustelidae; genus Mellivora; species Mellivora capensis. The sequence goes on from PISX010028285.1 coordinate 922, forward strand.
GAGTGGCATCATCACTCCTGTGCACATTTCATTGGCCAAAACAGTCACACTGTCACACTTGACTTCAATAGGGTGGGGAGAATAAAACTCGAAATTACAGGTATCAGCATTAGCTGCCAAGTAAGGGAGCATGATCCCCTTATAAGAAAGGGCAGCCAACATTTAAGAATAATACCACAGGTCTCTGGGTGGTTCAGTTGGTTAAGCCTCTGACCCTTGATTTCATCTCAGGTCATGATCTCAGGGTCGTGAGCTCCAGTCCCAACTTGGGTTCTGTGCTCAACAAGACTCTGCTTGAGAGTGTTTCTCTCCCTTTTCCACTGCCCCTCCCCCTGCTCACTTGTTCTCTCTCTAAAAGTCAATCAATAAATAAAATCTTAAAAAAAAAAATACCACAGGCTACTGAAAACATATTATGGGCTACTTAATATCTTCCACTCTGTGAATAAAAGAATATCTTATCCATTAAGCACGGAGAGACAGCTGTCCTATTTTACAATTTATTGTTACAAACGGTGTTTACAAATGTTTCCTTAGAGGCAATCTGTAAGAGTTTCTCTAAGATGGACACCTGGAGATGTGATTTCTGGGTAGTAGTTTCATACCCAGTTTTCACTTTACTAGATTGTGCCAAAGTTTTCTCTGAAAAGTACAAATTTACTCTTTCCAGCAACACATAGGAGTTTCAGATTCTCCACTTATTGTTACCTATATAGCAATATAATACTGCCCATGTTGTTATCAGGTTTCTTTGGAAATATTAACTCCAAGTGCTATTAACATGGATATTCATTATACGTGTCCTTGGATTTTCTGTATCATTGAAACATTCCTTCAATCTTAACTTATTTGATTAATACTGCATAAGAATATTTTTAAAACTAAAGGAAAATGAAGAGAAGGCCTATGGAAGTAAGCTGATGTGAAGAATCCCTCAATCTATTGTCATAACCTTTTAAAGCAATATAGGTACAGATAAAGAATTTGTATAGAATGATACAGAAGTTTTCTTCTGAATGTTCCCACATGGTCTTCTTCTTCTTCTTTTTTTTTTTTTTAATGATTTTATTTATTTATTTGACAGAGATCACAAATAGGCAGAGAGGCAGACAGAGAGAGAGAGAGGGAGAAGCAGGCTCCCTGCTGAGCAGAGAGCCTGATGCCGGACTCGATCCCAGGACCCTGGGATCATGACCTGAGCCGAAGGCAGAGGCTTTAACCACTGAGCCACCCAGGCGCCCCCCAACATGGTCTTCTATTATTTCCTCCTCTAAGCACTAAGGACTTCTACAAGTACCAATATCTTATGGAAAAATTATTTTTCTTGCTGCCTTTGAAATATTACTGGATAGAGAAGATATGGTGAATGGCCTTCTAGCCTGTGGTCCTCGGCCCATTGCGCTCCTTGAGGTGATAAATATTTCCTCCATGTGGCAACTATTTGTTTTCCTTTAAGGGCAGCCTCTTTCTGCCTGTGAGCTGCTTCTGGCTTCAGGAGCATGTCTAACCCATAGAGGCATATTGAAAGTGCCAGTACATTGAATTCCCCAGGAGCCACTCTCAACAAACAAGGGGCAGGGGTTGCCCAGATTCCTGAACCTTTGTGGGGACTGTCTCTCTCGAAGGGTCTTCAGAGGAACTGAGCTGCTGTTGTCCATGGTGATAACCTACCCATGAACACACGTTTTTAGGTCTTCTCCTTGCCCTTCTTCCTTCTTGTCCTGGTTTCCTGGGATCCATCTCAAATAAGCTATTTGCATTTGAATGCTGGTCTCAGTCCTGTTTTGGGGACCCAGGGGAGGGAGCTTTTTTTTTTTTTCTGGCCTTGTGAATTGGACTGAGAAAAGATAAACACACATTTATCAACATGTGCGACACACAGACACATGGGAGTACTCAGTGATGAGGAACTCAAAGGGGGGGTGTCAGAATTTGAGCTTATATAGCATCTTAGGAAAGAATGAGAAATTTGTAGAGAACTGACAAGATGAAGAAAAAGAACTTTGAGATTTTAGAGTTGGAAATTTGCAGGAAGGTAAATATATGGGAAAACGAATGAAAGATAAAGTTTGCTTTAGTAAGTTTGTTATGTCAATTCCTCTGGTGCCGCCTCTGGACTAAGTATCTAGAGTTGTCTCCAGTGATTAACCTTAGTCCTTCCTGGTAGGGGGGAAAGGGAGGACATCCTTACAAATTTATGTCCTGCTTTTAGGCAAATAGGGGGAGGGTAGAGAGCTTTTCCTGTATCTGCTTCTTCTCCATTGTCTTCAGTTCCAAATAATATGACAACATAACATAGTTGGGGATGGCATACTCTGCCATCCTTCAGGGATTATTACCCCAGTTAAGAAAGTAGAGAAATTTTAGTTTTAGCCAAACAGATGCTTTCCTCCTGCCCCCTACCAACAAACCAAGTCCCCCAGATTTCCAGAATCATTATGTCTCTTAACATGCAAATAAGTTGGTCTTCACCCTTTGAAATGTAGGAGGATTTCTGAGGGAGCAGGAGAGGAGTGTGCAACCTTCTGAGTCAGTGTGCCTGTAGCCCCAGATCCCTGTCACTTGCCCCATATATGTGCCCCGGCCCTCTGGTTGCCATCTCTTCTCCTCAGTCTGCTTTGCCCACAAAGGTCAACACCCCATCAGTTCATCTCTCCCAAAGAACTCAACACACAAGCCTCTTACATTTAACAGCCTTTTCCTTATTTTGAGTTAATGCAGTGGATTACAGAAAACAGTAAGAAATTGCTTAAAATTGAACATTGGATCTCTCTGTCCTAAAAATCCATTAATTCTTCCCAGCCATGGGAAACTTTTCATAGGTTTCATTTGCCTTAATATTCCAAATCCTCACTTTAATCTGCTTCCCCTGCTTCCTGGCTGCTTAATTCCAAAACCAAATTTCTGTTATTTGCTTTGATTAGAAGGTTATCTCTACTCCTACTTTAACTTCTGTGTTATCCTTGTACAGCACCAACCTCTTTAAGTGTTTTCCCAAACAAAAGCCCTCTAATCATGGTCTTTGGCCCTGAGCCTCACAAAGCACAAGCAGGACTTTTTAAGTACCATGTTTTTCTTAACATAATTCAAATTTTTCTGCCCATGTAACCCTTTGTTTGGAGGAGAGCTACAGCCTGAATATTCATCCTCCTTTATTTCAACCCAGGAATTAAAGGTTGGCAGTTTAAAAAAAAATTTTTTTATTAGTTGTATTTAACTGCAAAAATAGCATGGTAAACTCTTTTATTATTAATTAATTAATTTATTTTTTAAAGTAGGCTCTATACCCAGTGTGGAGCCCAATGCAGGGCTTAAACTCATGACCCTGAGATCAAGACCTGAGCTGAGATCAAGGGTCAGATGCTCATTTGACTGAGCCACCCAGGTGCCCCTGGTAGACTCTTTAAAATAAATATTTCAGTATTTCATATCTTTATGATCTTTATGATTTAGGACAATTTCAGTTCAAGTGATGAAAGTCAAACTCAGTATATCTTAATGGAGAAAAGGCACAATACTACTCAAATAGTCGCAAAACCTCAGGACTGACTTCAGGTACAGCTAGATCCGGGAGATTATGTATTTCAGGACACAGTGTCTTTCCACCTTTGCTTCTCAATTTTCTTTCTTATGTTGGCCCCATTTCCATGCATAAAAAGCTGCTTTTAGTTGGGGACTTATTACTAGAAGCCAATTAGTAACTTAGTCTTGGTGAAGGGTATGGAATTTATCTAATTTTCTGTATCTATGGATTGATATAGTATTACTGAGATCTCTTTTGCCATCATTTAATATCTATTTGCCAATAAAAAATAAATAATATTTTTAAGTTTGACTTCTAATTCTAAGGTCACATTTTACTTTTTAAAAATTTTTAGTAGTCTTTTTTTAAGTAGTCTTAAGTAGTTTTTTAGTAGTCTTTTTTTGTTTATTCATTTCATTATTTTCTCATCATGAATCTCATTATTCATTTATCACAGAGACAGGGAGAGCACAAGCAGGGGAAGCAGAAGAAGCAGGAGAGGGAGAAGCAGGCTCCCTGCTTAGCAACGTGGGGCTCAATCCCAGGACTCTGGGATCATGACCTCAGCTGAAGGCAGATGTTTAACCAACTGAGCCACCCTGGAGACTCTAAGGTCACATTTTAAAAAGCCAGCCAGAAATTGATGAAGGAATGTATTTTTGTGTGTGTGTGGGTTTCAAGGATGTTCCTTGGGTGAAAAGGGAGAATTATTCTTGAAATTTTCATCTAAAGGGGGGTTATTTAAAAATAATGAGAAAGGTTGTACTTAAAAACATTCTTTGCAGAGTAGAATATTATAAGCATTAAAAGAGGTCAAAGAAGAGAGAAATTACTGTAGGTTTGAGAAGTTACAGCGGAGCTGATGTAAAACACAGATCATGAATTCTGCTTTTAAGAGTAGGTAAGATTTTAAAAAACGAGAAGAAAGATATGAATTTGAGGTTCAAACTAAATGATTTTCGAGGAACTAACGAGAACTAAATGTGTCTTAGAAATGGTAAGAATTTTTAAGGCAATGATTTCAAACTTTAAAACAAGTCCTGGTGATACAGTATTTCTGTATTATTTTGCCCAAGTGCTTATCAGAACCAAACTGATTGAAAATAAAATATTAATTTATTACACAAACTTTTGGGCCGCACTATTTTGTTGGAGACCAAAGAAGAGAAGTTTTCAGACCCTCGTTACTTGGATAGTTCTTCAAATGACTCCATCAGTTTGTATCTCTAGAATTTTGTCCTCAAAATGCTTTAAACTTAACTATTCTTCAATTAAAAATAAAGCTTCCACCAGTGATGTTTCTTTTATTCTTTTGTTACTGGTCATGAAAGTTATTACTTGGCTGGTTCTCTTGGTTCTTTGAAAAGTAAGGAACACAATGTGAAAAGTAACTGAAAAACTAAATCAAAACCCATTACTGGGTAGCTATAGGGTTAAACAATTTATAATATGCCTTTTAAGATCTAAGACAATCTTCAAAAAGTGGACAGAGATATAGTAACTGCTAGATTGGACCATCTACTATCCACTATCCAGGCTTATGAATGTCTAGATTATCATTGGTACTAATATAATCATGTCAGAAAATCAACCTGATATAAGTTTCCAAAGATGTGGCCTCTTTCTCAATGTTTCTAACTTCCCTTAAAACTCCTTGATGGAACCCTCATCCTTAATTTGGTCTAAGTCACTATTTATTTCAAAAATGCTACAAAGAACAGCTCATTCTATAGAAATCCCATAGAGAAATTGGGTAGGATGAATACCATCATTGGAGATGAATGGATCTGTGAAGGCTAACCAATGAAGACAGATAAACATCACAAGGCTTAAGTACTTCTCTGAGCAGTATCCAAACCTCTCTGGTCTGGAAGTCACATATGATTCCACTCTTCTACAAAGCTTCTCATCCTTCCCAATCATCACCAGCCATAAACAAGGAAATAGGCTCTCTTCATATATTTCAATAGCCCTGCTTCTGTTCCAGGCTGAAACCACCACATACCAAGAAATACAATTAAACAAAAAAGTTCAACTGAACTTATTTGAACCTTACATACATACATATGTGTATATATATGTGTGTGTGTGTATATATATATATATATATATATATATATATATATATATATATTTAGATTTGAAGTAATTTTCAAGACAGAATTTGTAACTAAATTTACAAGGTCAAAGCCAATGAACTAAAAGCTTTACTGTTGAGAAAGAAAGAGAGAGGACATAAAACACAACAAAACTTGGCTAAAAGGAAAATGAAAAGTGCTGCAATTCAGGTATTACCTTTTGAGTCATCAGTAGTCAATTATTAGTTCTTCTAGAGCTTACAAATAAATCTGTGGATCAACAATCTCATTGGCTTCTCACCTGTGGTCCATGACAATGCAGACTTATGTCCTGTGCATATGACTAAGGAGAAAATTTGTGGATCTTGACTGAATGTGTTTCCTTTGAAACCAGATACAATATGAGGTTAGGAAAGGGAGGGCACTTGTGTTTAAGATGTACTCCCTTGATTCCTCATTTTTCCACCACTGAATCTAAAATGCTTCTTGAATCTTGATTCTTTTCTCTCACTACAATGGAAAAATATCTTGTAAAATCAAAGGCGAATCCTTGCACATTTTTTCTCTATTGTATCTTCCCTCATCTACCCATAAGATTTTACTCCTATAGTCTTTCTCTTACACTTATTTTTAAATACAGTTTCAAAAAGAGATATTTATTTTCCTCATGGTAAAGACAATTTTCCAATAAGTACATAGGTCTTTTTGATTGTTACTTTTTTTTTTAAAGATTTTATTTATTTATTTGATAGACAGAGATCACAAGTAGGCAGAGAGGCAGGCAGAGAGAGAGGAGGAAGCAGGCTCCCCGCCGGGCAGAGAGCCCGATGTGGGGCTCCATCCCAGGACGCTGGGATCATGACCTGAGCGGAAGGCAGAGGCTTAACCCACTGAGCCACCCAGGTGCCCCTTGATTGTTACTTTTGTTTCAGCATTCTATTTGTATGTATATGTTCCAATGAACACTCTTTCAACCATTGTTGTTTTTAAAAATGTGTATTTTATATTATAAGTCAGGTCTCATATTGTGCATGTTTATAAAAAATGTCTTCATTATTATTTTTCTATGGACCAACTTTAGAAAGAGATTATCAATTATACTAAAAATTATCAATTATACCTTTGAAATTATGATTTTGATCCTTGCACATTGCTTTTCCTTACTTCAGAAAAATATATTGAATTCCACAAGAACAAATAAAAGAATTTTGGAGTTGCCTTGTATGCAAAGATTTGGATGAAAATTGAAAATTTTACAAAGTAATTTTCCCCATCTTGAAATAATACCTTTTTCATAAAACTGTGTAGATTTTTTCTTAATAGTTGTAAATTTCTGCTTGAAAAATTACTAATAATCCAAGTTTTTTTTTTCCATTGCAAATGGACTTAATGTTTCATTACATTTGCCAGTCACTTCTGCTGACCAGAAAAGATATTAATTTTGTGTATGTTGTGCTTATATCTGGTCACTTTGTTGAATTCCTTATTCTAGTAATTTATAATTGATTCTTTTTGGGTAGGTAGCACTTATTTGTATGTATTTTACAAAGCTTGTTTGGAGGTTCTAGCAGGGGAGCACAGCTACTCATATACCCTTGGCCAAAGAATGCTCCTCTATTGCGGAAGGTCCTCCTCTTCAACCAAGCACGCAACATCAGCATCGGGAGAGAGGCGCGTGGAGCCGTGAGGAGGGAGGAAGGGGACATCCACCTAGCTAGCCAGATCAGTCGAATCAACCCTGGTGATCAATGGGGTGACAGATATCACAGCCAAATGGTCCTCACATCCATTTTTGTAAGTATTTTATTTTTATTTTTTTAACATTTTATTTATTTATTTCACAGACAGAGATCACAAGTAGGCAGAGAGGCAGGCAGAGACAGAGAGAGGGGGAAGCAGGCTCCCTGCTGAGCAGAGACCCCAATGTGGGGCTTGATCCCAGGACCCTGGGACCATGGCCTGAGCCGAAGGCAGAGGCTTTAACCCACTGAGCCACCCAGGTGCCCCGATTTTTGTAAGTATTTTAAAAGACGAAAATTAACAGAAAGTAGCACAATAAAAATGTCTACTAATCAGCTTCATAACATCACATTGTATCCTTCTGCTTTACATTTTTTAAGAGAAAAGCTCCATGCTTTACAAAATTGAATTCTACCACAGTGTTAGTGAATGTACTCCCAAGAAATTGAGTTACAATTAAAAAATAGATGTATGTGTATAATTGTTCATATATTATGACATTTTATTTTATACAAATGACAACATGTCATGTGTATTACACTATTTTTATTGAAATATATTTGATGGCACATATCCATGTGATTCATTAATCTATTGTCTCTTTATGTTGGTGTTTTTAAATGTACCAAAGCGTATTTATCCAATCTACCAACACTTTATTTAGTACTACACATAAAGCAGTAATGGCCATCCTTGTGCAAGTCTCCTTATATGTCTTCGGCAACTTTTGCAAACCCTTCTGTGTTCTATTCATGTTTTCTATCCCTTCTTGATTACTCCTGAGTCACATATTTTTCATAAAAATCAATGCTCAGATTTTTAAAATCTTAATTTGGAATTACGTATACTATTCTGTTATAAAAATATGAACTTAATTTGTATATCATGTTATATCATTTTAACATACTTAATAACTTTCGCTTTGAATTCTTTTACTATCACCATTACCTTCTTCTGTAATTTTCATATCTTAGACCATACATTCATTTTTTAGTTGAGTTTGTAAGTCAAATGAACTTGTAAATAGCATATTGATACATTTAGATGTTTTTACTTGCTAGTTTGTACACATGTATGTTTTGCGTAGTTCAGGGCTCCGTCTTTGCTAGGTAAACCTGAACATTTAAATCCTTATAATCTCAAGATTTAACTTGGAGATGCATTTCTTTAGCTCTCGGCAATTGTTTCCTATTGAAGCTAGTGACTTTCTCTGCTCTCTAGATGTTGGAAGATGTTGTTCTTCATGCCTTGTTAACTCTATTTCAAAAATTCTATTTCTTAAACTTCATATTTCACTCTTTAAGAATCCTTTCTTGACTTGCTCTACCGTCATCTCTGCAACTCAGTCCACTCATTCTTTTGCAATAATATATATAACTTCTAAGAATGCTGATAGCTTGTTTCTTTGTCATTGTGCATCTCCTCTTACTGGATGCAACAATCTTTTAAATAACACTGAACACTCATTCATAGAGAACTTACTTGAAGTTAATCCCTTCTTTTAATGGTATCTCTGTTTTATTCCAGTGGTTAGTGATTCTTGGATATATGATTAAATACCCATTTGATGGCCAAAAATGAAATAGGTGGCAAGATTGTCCTTTCTCAAACCAGTGAGTATCCCTATTTGCATAGTCGGGTTCTTATTTTAGGGCTCCTGAGGGACAGACAGGATTTAACACAGAATACTTGCTGCAGGAAGCTTCTTTTCTAGGGCTTAGCACTCTCGACCTTTTCCTGTGGTTATACATTAGCTACTTTCTAGCTCTACGACCACTGTGTCAGTCTTCTGTGTCAGACCCATCAGATGGAGAGTGGTCTTAAGAGCTTTCTTCCTTCAGAAGAAAGATTTCTGTAATTGATTCATGCTCTGCTCAGCATTTCAGTCCCTAAATTCATGGCAAAGGCATGCATTAGGCTGATTATTATTCTTGTTTACAGGAGACTTTTTACTGGGAGGATAAGGGTGAGACAATACTGCTTCTAAACACTCCCGGGTTTAACGTAAAAAAGAGACATCTCTTTCAAACTGAGTCTCCGACTCTCTTGATGATTACCAGAGACGTCTCTGGTTCCCATTGGATTTTGGGGTTCCTCTAAGGCTGTGTTAGGGAGAATTCTTCTCACAGCCTCAAAACCCTTTTTCTCCCTATAGTTTGGGCTATGTTTTCTCCTATTGGTTGTTTCCTTCATTTTCAAGCCACCCTTCATCTATTAGAAATTTCTTTAAAAATTGCTGGTTTAATGAAGATATTCTTTTTCTTTCTCATGCCTGTTGTTCAACAATTTTCCCTCGTACATTTTTTTCCTGTCATTTCACTAGTATGGGGACAGAGTAAAGAGACACAATTTATCATCTTGTTCCAAACAAATTCCCTGTTGTTGAAAACTCTTTCCTCTTGAATTCCTTTGATACTGAAAACTTTTGACACATCCCCTAATCCTTTTTCTTCAGGCACCTGCTATGTGGGCTTTGCCAACGTGCAGTTTATAGTTATGAATTGTTCTACCCTCTTCAGTAATATCATGCACTTTAGTGGCTCTTTGCATGTGTGTGTGTGTGTTACCTTATTACTTAAAGCTCTGCAATGTTAGAGCTCTAAATGATGTTAATAATGTCTGTAACATGTATCAGATACTTTTTAGGTGCCAGGCATTTTGCTAATTACTCTGTTTAATTTTCTCTACTCTTCATGAACCATGAACCACCAAAATTCTTCATTTCATAAATGGGGAAACCAAAGCTGAGAGAGTTTAAGTAAACGGCTCGGTCTCTACGCTAATGGGTATCAAAACCAGGATTACATCCAGGACTTGGATTCCAGAACCAGCACTTGTAAAAACTCCGTCATAATCCTGCTCCTGTACATTTACAATTAATTACCCAAACAGTAGTTAAGACCTCATGTTCTTGCAAGTACTGAAAAACGGGAAGAAACACAAAGACTCTTGGAGACTTCTGCATTGAACAGCTAAACATTAAGTGGCAAAGCAAGTTGCATGTGGGAAGAATTCCAGTAACTCAGAGTGAAGAATAAATTGCAAATTGCAGCATGGAAATTTACCATAGTGTTTGGTGGCTGGGATGGTTTTCTAATGATTTCATGAGGGAAAATGGTGCTTTGCCTTTTCTTTTGTTCATCTGGGTCAATTCCTGATATCATGTCCAGATAAGCAAATGCCCTTTCTCTTTTAACATCAGAAATACACCTTGAGCTGTATTTTTCTCCTCAGAGTCTCCAGCCCTATAAGGCCTCTTACAAGTTCATTGGCCATTCAGAAGCTCTGACCCAACTTTTCTAGCCCACAGACTTAAAAAGGTAATAATTCCCTGTCCTTTACCCTTTCTAAAACGAACCTAAATTCAACTTTAACTGATGTTCGTCTGATATAACAAAGGCCCTATAGATTACTGTCTATGAACTAAAAGCTCAAAAGAACAGACTTGGAACAACAACTATGTTCGAATCTCTTGTATCATCACTTATGATTCTCTGGTTATATTTTGCAGTGACTGTATGCTCCCAGTTTTTGTTTTCCTGATTTTTAAAAATAAGAGTTAATATAATTAAGTTCTGAAAAATTAGATTATGTGATAACATGTGTAAGCCTTATACTAGAAACATAGTTTAAATCTAAAGAGTATTTTCCCTACAAGATAAATATGATATGAAGTTGCATAAACTAAAGTAGGACACACACACACACACACACACACACACACACACACACACACTAAGATAATGAAAAACAAATAAGAGTGCCTGGCTGGCTCAGATGGTTAAGCATCTGCCTTCAGCTCAGGTCATGATCCCATAGTCCTGGGATGGAGTTCGGCATCAGCCTCCCTGCTCAGAGGGGAGTCTGCTTCTCTGCCCTTCCCTCTGGCTCCTGCACTTTCTTTCTCTCCTTCTCACTCCCTAAGTAAATAAATAAAATCTTAAGGAAAAAAAAAAAACAAATAAACTCTGAGAACAAACAGATTCTGATCCAAATATCTTCATAAAAGCAGAATAGCCTGGATAAGTCCCCTACTTTTCTTAAAATTTACCTTATTCACTGACAAATTATAGTAATAAAAACCATTTCAAAATCTAGATGGAGAATAAAATTTGACAGACCGTGCAAATGTTGATTTATATGTCATACCTGTGATACTCTGTACTTTCTCTTATTAAAACTTTTTGTATTATGCCCACCCAACTGTCCAAAACAAAAAGCATACACACATACACACACACTGCGTGCGCACACACACACACACACCCCTCATGCAGGGTGCAGGGGTAGAGAGAGAGAAAGAGAGAAATAGCATTCTTCCTAAATTGTGCTATGTATACATGTATCCTGGGGAAACCGATAGCAAGTGTTGGTAAAGATGTGGAGAAATGACAACTTTCATACTGTCTTCTTGTGGGAATGTAAATGGCTGTAACTATTTTGAAGGCATTATGGTAATTCCCAGAAAAATTCAAATGATGTTTATGGCTAATGATGCAGCAATTTAACTTTGAGTTATTTGCTGTGGAAAAACTTTTTAAGCATGTGCACAAGAAGGCCTGCTTAAAGGTAGGCATCATTTGTTAGTTAATTTATGTATTTGTTTATTTATTTATTCATGAGATTTTTATTTATTTGACAGAGAAAGAGACCACGAGAGAGCAAACACAAGCAGGGGGAATGGGAGAGGGAGAAGCAAGCTTCCTGCTGAGTAGGGAGCCCCATGCAAGGCTCTGTCGCAGGAACTTGGGATCAGGACCTGAGCCGAGGCAAACACTCAATGACTGAGCCACCCAGGCGCCCTGCATATCGATGTTTAAAAGATCAGTGAACTGCTAAGGACCTCAATGCCACCAATAAATCAGTGGGTGATTAAACTGTGGTCTGTTTATATAATGGAGTACCATGGAGCAATGGGATATTGAGTGGATAAATGAGTAACAAAAGAATACATAAGGATCCCTACATATTTTTAAAAATGAATAAATAAATAAATAAATAAAACACATATAAATACTATTGTTTACAGACCACATGAAAGTAGTAAAGTGTAAGACCCTAGATGGGATCTATATTCAGCCGTTTCAGTGTAAAACTAAAGTCTGGAAACAAATGAGAGTAAAAGTGGCATCAACTGTATCTGCCTCATTTTATTTAAGAGAAGAGATGATGTGAAAGCAAGTGTGTCCAAATGTCAACATCGCTTGTAAAATCTGGGTGGTAGGTGTGGGGTGTTGACAATATTGATCTCTACATTTGTCTGTTTATTGGTACGGTCATAAAAACAAACAAATGAACTATTAAAAAAAACTAGGAAAAACCTCCAATTGCCTTAAATTATTTCCGGACAATGGGCATGTGGATGGGAGAGCTTATGTTTGTATTTACTATACATGCAGCATTACAGAAAGGATATGAATACACACATGGACACAAGGATATGCACACATATGCTATATATATTATATGTGTATATGGAATATATATAGCACACCCTTCCTATATTCATACCATATGTGCAATGAATTGTGCCCTGGTCCTCCTTCTAACTGCAAATTACTTTGAATTTTTACAAAAGGCAATGTTACATTAATTTAGAAAAATATTTTCTGCCTTGTCCTTGACATTGCAAAGCCACTTAATTCTTTTAACAGATTTTATTGACAGATTCTTGCCATAACTTTTTTTTATATACACTATACTTTTTTCTCCATCTGTTGGCCAATGCAGACCCATGATTTTGTTCCACTCTGTTTTGCTTCATCATTTTTTGTAAAAATAGGCTGGACATACTTTAATAACATTTGCTATTAACATATTTTAACTTTAAATCTGTTAACTAGATATAGTGTATTCAGAATGTACTTAGGTCATAAAAAGGCCGGAAATATGCCTTTACATCTCATGGAAATGTCTTATGAAATGTCTAGTAATACACCCAACTAATTGCAATTTCCTGTAACTTAGAGTGGCTTTTAATAAAGCTTATTCTTTTTATGTTTTACTATAGTCTGACTTCTGGATTGTATGATTTGACATCAGAAATAACTTAGATGAGATTATTTCCTTGAAATTTTACTCCCAGGATATGTGCAGTCACATTCTTTTCCATAATGAAAAAAATTAATAAAATGCTCAAGAAACAAATGAACTACAATTCCACCAATTTGAAATAATACAAGGAGAGTTGGTCTGAATCTGGAAACAAAGAAAATGTTAAAAGAGGCGCCATATGTTTACTTTCAACTAGGGGCAGTAATGGGAGCCCTTAAAATAGTATGTGTAAGTAGGGATCCTGCTGAGCCCATTATAATGAACAGAAAGTACTTTCTTAGAACTCTGTTAATTATTGATGATACAGCTGAGATGGTTTTAAAAGTCCTTAAGAACCGTGGTTTATTAAGCAAGTTAAATATTCCTTTTCTGCCCCCCTAAATCTCTTCTAAACCAAGATTCTTTTTAAAAGGTACTATGGGGGCGTCTGAGTGGCTCAGTAGGTTCCTCTGCCTTCGGCTCAGGTCATGATCCCAGGACCCTGGGATCTAGCCCCACATCAGGCTCTCTGCTCAGCGGGGAGCCTGCTTCCTCCTCTCTCTCTGCCTGCCTCTCTGCCTACTTGTGATGTCTGTCAAATAAATAAATAAAATCTTTATAAATAAATAAATAAATAAATAAAAAGGTATTATGCTAAGTGAAATAAGTCAATCAGATAAGGACAATTATCAATTATCATATGATCTCTCTGATATGAAGGATTTGAGAGGCAGAGCAGGGGGTGGTGGAGGGTAGGGAGGGAAAAAAATGAAACAAGATGGGACCAGGGAGGGAGACAAACCATAAGAGACTCTTGAAGGAAACAAACTGAGGGTTGCTGGGGGTGTGGGGAGGAAGGGATGGGGTGGCTGGGCGATGGACATTGGGGAGGGCATGTGCTATGGTGAGTGCTGTGAATTGTGTAAGACGGATGATTCACAGACCTGTACCCCTGAAGCAAATAATACATTATGTTAATTTTTAAAAAGTATATTTCTCCCCTAGATATGAATTCTGATGTATTATGTCAGATACATAAAATCACCCATGTTCATGAATCTGCATAGACGATCTGAGCTATTCTTCTGTAAATCTAAAATCACCAGATTAGGTCATTCTTAGAAGGCAGGAAAAACTAACCCGTTTTAGGGTACATTTTAAAAAAATCTTTTATTACTGTCAAGTATATATGCAATATAAAAAAGGGTATATGGGAAGTAAGCTTTCTGAGTCCTTGAATATTGAAAAATCTCTCTAATGTTCTCCTAATTGACACTTTGGTTGGTCTTGGAATGTAGATCAAATATATTTTCTTTTTTTCTAAGACCAGAGAAAACATTACTGAAGACATTTCTTTCTGAGACCCAGAGTTGCCAGTTAAGTAGGCAGTCTGATCCTTGTTTCTTCATAAGAGGTCACTACTTTCTTTCTAGAAATTTTAATAGCTGCATATCCTTGATGTTCTGCAAATTTATTAATTATATAAGGCATTTGAAAAATACATATTTTGTTCAGCAGTTTTTGGCACCTTAAATCGTAATGCTTATGTCATTCAGTTATTATCATACCATATGCTCTGGAGAAGTTAGTTTTCAAATATAATTTCCTTGATAATTATTGTTTCATCTCCATGTTTTATTCTATTTTCTCTTTCAGAGATTCCTTTTATCACATGTTGTAACTGTTACATATGTCAAATTTTGTGTCTTTTTGGTCATATTATCTCCCTCTGTCACACACACACACACACACACACACACACACACACAGACTTCTCAATTTTTTTAAAAATTTTTTTAAAGATTTTATTTATTTGACAAAGAGAGACAGACACAGCGAGAGAGGGAACACAAGCAGGGGGAATGGGAGAAGGAGAAGAAGGCTTCCTGCTGAGTAGGGAGCCTGATGTGGGGCTCAATCCCAGGACCCCAGGATCACAACCTGAGTGGAAGACAGACACTTAATGACTGAACCACCCAGGCGCCCCTCAATTTATTTTTAATTTTTTCTATGAAATTATATTTTCTCTGGATGTTCTTTGTCCATTTCATCATTTACTTTTTCCCTTCTTTCTTTTTTTTTTTTAGTAAAAATATTATCTTTCTTAGGTAGTCATATATCACATTTGCTTCTTCTAATATTTTCAACAACCAAACAGCTCACATATGTCAGTTTTGTGTGATTGTCTGTTTTGGATTCAGATAGTCTGATGCAAGAATAATTGTACATCTGTTCAGCCATGGTTGTGGTGAATTGTGTGATTGTTTTAGGTTTGTGTGCTTTAGTTGGGTGCTAAAAGGGCTTACAAGTAAACTAGTGGTTTCTTCTTATTAATTTTTTAAATTTCTTTTTACTTACTTATTTTTTTAAGTAAGCTTTACACCCAATGTGGGACCTGAACTCATGACCCTGAGATCGAGTCATGAGCTCCACCCACCAAGCCAGCCAGTTGCCTTTTTTTAAGTGTAAAGAATAGATTAGTATTATTTTTTTTATTTTACTTCTTTTAAAAAAGATTTATTTATTTATTTATCTGAGAGAGAGAGAGAGAGAGAATGGAGAGGAAAGGCAGAGGGAGAGAATCCCAAGCTGACTCTCCACTGAGTAGAGAGCCCACTGTGGGGCTTGATCTCACCCTCCTGAGATCATGACCTTAACCGACTGAGCCACCCAGGTGCCTCTATTTTTTTAAGGATTTTATTTATTTATTTGACAGACAGAAATCACAAAGCAGGCAGAGAGGCAAGCAGAGAGAGAGGAAGGGAAATGGGCTCCCTGCCAAGAAGAGAGCCCGATGCGGGGTCAATCCCAGGAGCCTGGGATCATGATCTGAGCTGAAGGCAGAGGCTTTAACCCACTGAGCCACCCATGTGCCCCGCGCCCCTATTTTAAAATCTGTTTCGTTTCTATCTCTTGTTTCATTCATTATCCTTATTTTTTTCTTTTCTTTCTTATTTACTATTAATTTCAGATCACTTGTTGTATTTCATACTTTTGAAATCCACTGTTAGTTCTTCTCTGAGTATATACTATGTTAAAAAACTTTAACACAGTTAAGAAATAAACAGAGTGAACTATCTAGCTATTGTTCCCATTAGCGCTTATACCCAACAGACTTTGTACTGATACCTAATTTAGAAGATACAAACAAAATACTAATAGCAAAGAGTCAGTATGTGTTGCATACATATGAAATGAATTTTCAAATATCTGATGAAGATAATTTTAACTAGTACAAGATTTCCAGATATTTCCTAGTTCATGAAATATTTCTTGAGTATGTCAAAAAACACCTCTCCCTTTTTTTTTTAAAGATTTTATTTATTTATCTGACAGAAAGAGATATCACAAGTAGGCAGAGAGGCAGGCAGACAGAGAGAGGGAGAAGCAGGCTCCCTGTTGAGCAGAGAGCCCGATGTGGGGCTCTATCCCAGGACCCTGAGATCATGACCCGAGCCGAAGGCAGAGGCTTAACCCACTGAGCCACCCAGGCGCCCCCACCTCTCCCTTTTTGAAGGTATTCTGGTGTTACATCTTTTGGAGAGATAGCAATTTCTTTTTGCTTTAGAAGAAAGTATCTCTTAACAACTTCTGTATGTAAAAATGAAGCCAATTAGTCATAGCACCCATTTTTGCAATGCCACATTAAATAGATTCATTTAGCCTACAATATGGAAGTGTCTGGTTGGCATCTGTTATCACTGATCTTTTGCCACAACATTGTTGCATAGTAAACCACTCCCTAAAATTAGTGACTCAAAACAACCACCATTTATTATTTCACAAATGCTTGGGTCAGTTGGGTGGTTCTGGTGATCTGTGCTGGTCTCATCTAACCTTGTCTGGGTTCACTCGTGCTTCTGTATTCAAATGGTAGGCTGGCTGGATTACTAACACAGGATGTGGCAGCTTGTAACTAGAAAAATAGTCACATATTCATTTATGTTTGTGTGTATTTTATTTTAAATGACAAAAATGAAGAACTCATCCTTTAGAGGAATTACTATTCTTTCCATATTTAAAGTACAAAAGCCATATAGAAATGAATCTGGTATGGAATAACAGTGAAATGAGGAAGGAAAATCAGGAGGAAAATGGTAACACTGATAATGGGAAAGCATGAATAAAACAAGGAGTTCCCATTATTTATCTTCTCTAAACTCCTTTCACCAAGGCAAAAACATAACGAATTTGACCAATTTCCTTTTATATCCCTGTAGTTCCTCTGTTATTGCTTTTGTTTTCCACAGAGGGGTTGACACCAGCTAAGAGACAACAAAAGGGAAAGAAATTAAAAAAAAAAAAAAAAGTTGGGCGTTTCAGCCCTCACATAAAAGTAGGTTGACAAATTAAACTGTCAATGACCCAATGTCATAAAGTAAAATAAAATTAAAGATAAAAAACCCCGAATGCCAGGCATTCATTGGTCAAAGAAAACTAATGTAAAACAATAAATCAGTATCTAAGTGGCATATGTATTTGTTTTCATTGCCAACATTTACATGTGTTAGAAATGAAGCCAATTTTTAATTAGGATGAATTAGTTGTAAAGTTTGTTTGGGGCTTGTTTTTGTTTTGCCCTGGCCTATTTACTTTATTAGTTGCATATTACTGTTCATGCAGAGATACATGAGAGGAAAAAGAAAGCAAAGATTTTCCAATCAGCCATAACAGAAGCTGCCCAGCCATGAAACCGACAAGAACATGGCAGCCATCATTTTCCAAAGCCCCTCAAGGAGCGAGAAAGCAGGATCTGATCATTCACTGAGTAAAAAGGACCACATTTCCCTTCATCTTCAAATGAAGAGGAGAAAGGATTATCTATGCACACCTGCAGCTGAGGGAATTTTGACTTTTCTCGTAATCCCTGCTAAAAATGAAATCTTGACAAAAAATACGGAGAATGGTGATTCTCCACCATTGCTCACCAAATGAGCATCCAAATGGTGCTCATTTGGAAATGAAGACATTTCTTTCTTTCTCCCCCTCCCCCCCACTGTGAGTTCTATATCCAAAAAGTTGAAGGACAGAGAAGAGAATTATTCCTCTGGGAACTTGAACACAGGGAAAGATTTTGCAAGATCTTTTTAGAATTGCACCCAAATGGCTTTTTTCCATCTTTCTTTCTGAATGAACTCTAGCCATGTACTTATACAAAATCTTTTCAGATATGAGTGCCAACATGTTTCACAAGAGATAATCTCTTTTAAAATACCTCGAAGGCAAAGATGAGAGGCAAAATGATTGGCATATTATTTGGAATTTCTAAAAAGTCTACTAAATAAACATCATGAAGAGTTTAATTAATATGAGCGTAATAATTTGGTTTTCTTATATATGTGGCTAACTGTGAGAACCCAGTTGAGGGCTCTCTGGATTTAAGCTGGATTCCACAGACGAGGCTAGTTTCTTAATTTTCTTAGGTTTCACCCCCTCAACCTCTGCACGCTTCAGAGTTTGCTGTGGATTACCCGAGGCTTAGAAGCAAGGGTTTGTCTCTTAGGAGAACATTTTGCCCAAAATTATCTTCATTAGACATATGTTGCTTGTCAGTAAGATGAGTCTCAGCTCTAGGACATATAAAATTACAAGATCTAAATGCCTAAATAGTCCACATTGTGTAATTAATTTTTTGCCCAAAGCTTATTTAACTACATAAATTACTTTTTCATGATGAAAGAGAAAAATATGACAGTTATACTCCTTTAAGGAGGCAAGAGTAACTTAACAAGAAGTTAACAAGTTCACAAGAAACTTAACTTGGGCAGAAGTTATCTATTTTGGATGTGAAATAGAAACTTTCAGAGGAAGAAAATAATTATGAATTGTTCTTAGCATAAGCTAAACACTAAAAAGTAAACTAATTCTTGTTTACAAAACTCAATGCTTTCTAGTGTGACAGAATGTTGGAAATCTGAAGGCTGGTAGCAAGCTAAGTGTTTTGTAGTAAATAATGCAGGACCTTTTTTTTTTTTAAGTATAGTTGACACACAGTTTTACATTAGTTACAGGTGTACAACATAGTGACTCAACTAGCTTATTCCTTATGCTACAATCAAGGCAAGTGTAGCTCCCATCTGTCATACAGCACCATTACAATCATGCAGAGTCTTATTATGATAGTTTAAAGAATTTGCATGTGGAACTTGTAGACAGTGAAGGAATGACTGAACATGGGCATGAGATAATCAGACTGTTATTTGGGTTTTAGAGATCTCGCTACATCAACATATGGAATATGAATTGAGACTGAAAAAGTGAAAACCAAAGCAGAGTAATCATTATGTTGACAACATGAATGGACAAGGTAAAATGGGTCAGGGCTAGGAAGGTGGCAGTTGGTGGAATCCAAAGGATGAGAAGAGAGAATGAAAAGGAAAGATCTTTAGGATGTTACTTTAAGTGACTGAAAATATTGGCGATGAAGAAGCAAGAATCAGAGATGCTTCTCCATGCCATGTGTGAGGATGGAGGAGTTTATAAGGGACAAATATTTAAAATCATGACATCTACAGGCCTATTATTTTCTGTATAAGATACCAAGTAATCAAAAGGTCTTGGCCCAAATTGGGGTATATGTTCATTACTGTATTAATATCTTTTACAGAGTGATAAGCTTTTCTTTTGAGGTGATTTCTTTTTCATGTGTTTGTGTATGCATGGATGGATATGCATGTTTGGTATAAATATTCCAATCCTCTTTTTCTTTGACTTATATGTCTTCTTTAGTCAGGCGTCCATTCAATTTTTTTTTTTACCAATTTATTAACAGGGTTGTTTGTTTTCTTACTATGGATTTTTAAGTGTTCTTTGTATATTTTGGATACAAGTCCTTATCAGGTATATTTGGCAAATATTTACTACAAGTTTGTGACTTGACTTTTCATTCTCTTAGTGTTTCACAAAACAGTTTAAAATTTGAATTTAAACTTTTTTTTAAGATTTTATTTATTTATTTGACAGACAGTAGGCAGAGAGGCAGGCAGAGAGAGAGAGGAGGAAGCAGACTCCCTGCTGAGCGGAGAGCCTGATGCGGGGCTCGATCCCAGGACCCTGAGATCATGACCTGAGCCTAAGCCAGAGACTTTAGCCCACTGAGCCACCCAGGTGCCCCTGAATTTAAACTTTTAAAATTTTACCAATTTTGAATTTATAATATTAAATTTAATCAATTATTTTTCTCATAGATTACATTTTTGGTGTATCTAAAAACTCACTGCCAAACCTAATGTCACCCAGATTTTTTTCCTATATTATCTTCTAGAACTTTTCATAGTTTTGTGTTTTACACTGAGATTTGTAATCTATTTTAAGTCAATGCTGGTGAAAGGTATAAAGTCCATTCTAGACTGATTGATTGATTGACTGACTGATTGCAGTGGACATCCTATTTTTCTGGCAACAGTGTTCAAAAAGATCATCCTCTCTCCATTGAATTGTCTTTGCTTCTTCATCAAAGATAAGTTGACCATTTTTCTGTGGTTGGATCTGGATTCCATTC